>PHNY01119336.1:0-10481 GCA_003724115.2 Anethum foeniculum | reverse complement strand
TTATTTAAATGACATGATTTGATAATTATATATTAACATGTATATGTTCGTGATATTTTTAGACATAAAGGTACTTTAGTTAGAAAATATAAAAAACATTGTGTTTGGGGTGAAAAAGTTATTTGGTTAATTATTAATAATTATAATATTAATATTTTAATTTATTAATTAGAATAGCCCGTGTTATTTTTGAAAAAAAAAAAGCAAGCTTTGTTATTTAAAATATATAAGGTAATATGTTTTAGTAGAAAAAAGGTAATTGGTTAGTTATTAGTAATTTTAATATTTTATTAAATAGAATTACCCGTGATATTTTTGGAAATAGAGGTGTTTTAGTTGGGAAAAATAGAAAAGGTAATGTGCTTTATTTAAAAAGGTAATTGATTTATATAGTAATTAAGTAAGGGTAATTAAATAAAAGAATGAAATTATTAAGTAAGGGTAATCAAGTAATTTCAGCAAGTACCGTACCGACCAACCGACTACCAAACTTTTAATGTTTCGTCTATTATAATATAGAATAGATAGTATATATAGATAATTTAGAATTCGTGTCATGCACAGATTTCTTTAATATTATATGATTTTTTAATTTAATCTAAATGGAAATTGTTAGTATTATATGATTGATTTGAATTTATAAAAAGTTTTAGTTTAAAAATTAAAAAAAGGTAACATATTTTAGTTGAAAAGGGTAATCAGTTTATATACACTAATTATGATTAAAATAGGAGTTATTAGTAATTATAACATTTTATTTTATTAAATACAATTGCCTATGATATTTTTGGAAAAAGAGATTTTTTAGTTGGGAAAAATAAAAATGGTAACATGTTTTAGTTGAAATGAGTAATTGATTTGTATGACAATTAGTGAGGGTAATTTAGCAAATACAGCAAGTACCAAGTACCGGACTACCAAAACTTTCAATGTTTCGTCTTTAATATAATAGTATAGATATAGGTTGGGTGTTAAAAACACCTAATTAAATTTTTAATGTAACTTAATTGTTAATTTGAAAACTAGATATAAAATTTCGTTTTCATTTTTAAAATTTGCTTGTTGTTCACTAGAATAGTAAAATCATTTTAAAATTTCTTGATATGGTGAAGAGTAATTTTCACTTTACATCCCCTGGTTTTGACTTATTGCACTTCGCACTCCATAATATAACTATATACATTTTGCATCTCTTAACTATGTATCATGTCACAACTAACACACCTGACCCTTTTTCCGTCAAGTTTGACCGTCAACTAACGGTATACCAGGAGTAAATTAGTAATTTTATTATAAAATCATTTTTTAATAATTATAACATATATTTTAATATTTTTTAAAAAATATTATAATATTATTTTGATTTTTTTTTACTTTTTATGTTTGATTTGTAATATTTAAATAATTTCAATTTATATTATGTATATTTAATATAAATACATATCCTTTTTGAAATTTTAAAATTGAAATATAAATACCGTTATTTAATTTTTAAAGTAAATTATAAAACTAAAAAATTGTGCTAAAATTTTAAATAATGATGATTTTTTAATTTTACAATTTAATGTGTACTCATTATTTATTATAATATTTAAATTGTGTTACAAATATTTAATATAATGGATATCATATTTTTTTAATATTAAAATTACTAATTTAACCCTGGTCAACCGTTAGTTGACAGTTAAACTTGACGAAAAAGGGCAGTGGGTGTTAGTTGTGACATGATTCATAATTAAGGGATGCAAAGTGTATATAACTATAATATGAAGCGTGAAGTGCAATAAGTCAAAATCAAGGGGATGTAAAGTAAAAATTACTCTCTGGTGAATTTTAAAAGATTATTTGTAATCACTCCTTTCTAAAATTTATTATGAGCACGGTCGATTATTGCACCCAGAAATTATTTGTTTATACTTGAACTAAAAAAAACTATTTTATTAAGAATTCAAAATGTTATAGTGAGAAGGATGAAAGTGCAAAATACTTAATTTTGAGCAAAAATGTATCCAAAAACCAAAATATCAATATTCAATAAACATAATCTTAAATAATCACCAACAACTCCACTTGACACTACCTCGAGTCCTCAACGAGCTGATACTCTTTGTTAGCGATGGTTAGTGGTGTGTGCGATGAGTATTTTGGTCATGTTTATTTCAAGGTATTAAGTATAGGATAGGATTATAATCCTTTATATTTTCCAATCCCATGTTTGTTTTTTAAAAACCTATTGAAGATTAATCTAAGAATTATAATCCTTTAAATTATCCTATCTTATGTTTGTTTGTTTTCTAAAAACTTATTGAAGATTAATCTAAGGATTATAATCCTTTAAATTATCCTATCTTATGTTTGTTTTGTTGAAGTATGTGATAGAATTATAATCCCCTCTAATACTTGGAGGAAGTATTATTTAACCCCTCTAACAAGTGATTTTTTAAAGGATTATAATCTTATGTAAAACAAATATAGGATTAGAGAATACCTAAACTTAATCCTAAATTTTAAAGAATTATAGTTCAATCCTAAACTTAATCCTTTCAAACAAACATGGCATAGGATTATTTAATCCTTAGGATTAATATTGATGGGATTAGTTATCCCGGATTGCTATCCCGAGATTATAATCCCCAAAACAAACATGGCCTTTGGTGCTTCACCTAATATCTGGTGTCGGTATTTTGAGCAAAAAAAATATCCGGAATGAGATATTTTGCTCATTTTTATCTTTTGAGGAATGAGTAAAATTTGTATCTTCTAAAAACAGCTTTCACAATTAGAGTCGATATTAGACTCAACAAAAAAACTGATAGGATTTTCAAGACACAAAATAATATTGCCCTTAAAATTGGTGTATTCGAATTTAAACTCTTAACAGCATTCAACATTAACTAAAAAATTTACCCCCACAGTTGTACACACAGGAAATTGATCAAAATAGCTCATGCATTGCACAAGTGCTCGAACCAAAAACCTGAGGTAATTCCAGATTACTATTATAATATGAGAAATCTTGTCTGTATCCCACACAGCCACAACTTACAAGTACAACTAAATCTAAAAAAAGATGAAGTTCTTTCAGAGAACTCAGATCTGTGTTTAAAAACTCGTGCTAATGCATTCAGTTATTGTATGATAGTGCTATGAAAAGTGAATACTTGTGACAAATGTGACGCCGCCAATAGGCCACAGAAGTAAAATAATCACCGTTCTCTTGATTCTTGAATCATACTAGTTTGGACAGAAATGTCCAACTATGATACATAGAAGCAGATTCCTTTCATAAAGGAAAGAGCTGAAACCTTCTCTTAATTTATGCACCGCATTACCTGCAATACACCATAATATTTTCAGTACTGAGAAATTGTGCATTTCAGGAAACATCATTGTTTGTCAGAGAGTTAACTACCAAGAAAGCGTATTAACAGAAAACCAAGATAGTAAATCAATTTGCAAGATATCGGACTAAAATATAAACATGAAATGAATGAAACAACAACCCCAACAGGCCACAAGTAGCATGTTGATGCTATAAATGACCTGGCAGTAGCGTAGTTCGTTTACAACTACCCCCATCATATAGGTAGACAATTTATTACTTTAACTGTTTCCAGAACGTCAGTTGGGTATTCAAAACTGATTTGCAGTTTTATGTCTAGCAAAATAACTTACAAGTTACAACTACGCTTCATATTTCCCTCCATATAGCATATCAAACCATCTTTAAGATCAATGATTTACATTGAACTAAAAAGCCACACAACCTGAACAACAATGGTTTTTGAATTACAAATCCTGGCCAGCTACAGGAAGTTTTTCAATTTAAAGAACTCGCCAAAACTATAAGAACAGTGAAATCTGGAATACTTTACAAAAAAATTCATATCAACTAAATTACTAAAGTAGGTATAATACTGCGTAGGTCATTAAAAGTCATTCTCACTTCATTTTTAACTCTCACGAATGCAACCTACTTAATTATGAACATTTCATAAATATTCTTAGAGCCTTATTATTAAGATATACATTTGTAATATTAAACTATAAAACAACACAAGGTACTCCGTACTAATTTTCCGGTAATTAACTCATCCACGAGTAACTGAATAATATTTATGTCATGCTACTGCATCTTATTACATTTGAGATTGAGATTCTAATTTTAAAACCCAATTAATATATACATTTGTAACATTGAAATATAAACATCTGACCTATACTCCATCTTTTACTTCATTTAACAACTTTTAATCATTACAGGTATTTTTAAAAATGGAACCTTTTTTTGGAAAATTTAAATTTTAAAATTTCGAGTTCTATCTGTGGATGGCTTGGTTCCCTTTCAAGCGAGCAACCAGATCACCGAATTCATATCTATATGAACCCCAAAAGAAGTACTTACTACTTATGCCACTTGGTGTCAACTGTCAAAGGTTGATATTCACCCCTAGCAAATCTTCAATGAAACGACGTACTCGGTTGGAGACAGAAAAGCACATTTGAGATGTCATGAGCAAGCATGCCTAAACTTGGAAGACTATCCATTAATTCTTTCAAACCCACCATTCATCTACTAAATGAACCCTGGAAGATATATTTTCTTATAATCATGCTTTTTATGTATGTCATGTGTGGATCAGTAACCATAGTTGTTTGACCAACTGCAGCTGCTAATATTTGGTTTGGTTAAATTATTTCATCACCTATTCTATTTTTTATTATCATATACTTTTACATTATTTTTTTGTGTTTCTTTAAAAAAATTAAAATTAGGTTATTTTAAAGATGAGCTGTAACCACTAATAGTGCTATACCTAATGAAAAATTGAGAATATTACATACTTCGAAATTCTAACATGATTTCTACTGATTAGAACTTGTTTCAACCTTAAGGCTGATCTAGACCTCTTTGTTGTCCTAAAAGAAAATGAAACAAATGGTACTTGTTAAACTTGGGTGTTATATATAGCAATCGTGGGGAAAACCCTATGTTGCAAGGAGAACTACCTACTAATAACCTCATCTCAAGCAAGATCACATATGTAGATATTGCTAGCTTAATTCAACATCGGATCTGAGTTTGGTATTTAAAGAGAAGGACTCCCAAAAAATCATTAAAAGGATAATGTGTCGCCAAGTAGTACAAGGGAATTGTGATAGCAATGGAATGAGCTAAGCAATTATATTCTTATACCAATGAACAGAATAAATCCATATATATGGCTACCATCCAGATTGCTGCAGAATGAGCTAAGCAATTATATTATTATACCAATGAACAGAATAAATCCATATATATGGCTACCATCCAGATTGCTGCACATTTGACATGCTTGATGTAACTTTTTAGTGTGCATATATATATATATATATATATATATATATATATAGGTGTTCAAAAAGATTCACACAAAAGTAGGTATATAGGATTGATAACAAGTTTGTGTGAAGTGAGAATAAATTTCCGACTTGTGCACCTGCAGCTCTGCACTGCAACCTGTTATCTAATCCTTTCGTGCTGTGAATGGGACGTCTTGGCCTCTTCAATGCGTCTCGTTAGCAATGAGATACCATAATGTGATGCACTTGAAGCAGCATAATATGACGTCACAGTAACTTGAGTAAATTTTGGAAGCACATATCCTGCAATATCAGTTATATATGAATCATCATTTCCCTAATCAAGCCTATAACTTATAAATGAATAGATAATGAATGATAAATCATATTGAGATTCCACATATTCATTCATAAGTTAATTCTAGCACTCACAGAGCTTGAAACTGATGAGTCCAACAAGAGGGGTCAAAGGCCATTCAGAAAATGAATTAAATTGCTTAAGGATTTGTTTTTCTTTTAAGCTAGTCGAGAATCATCCAACATGAGTCATGGGTACAGATGTTTTTTTTTTCTTTTCAGGGGAATGGAAAAGATGAATTAAATCACATTCTAATTTCTTTTACAAACTATTTTCCATTTAATTAGAAATCTCTACATTGACAAAACTTCAAATCATTTTTTTTAAGTCGTACAGGAAAAAATTACATACGGTAACAGCATAACCTATTAAACTGCTCAAAATGCATATCACTTTTGTGAACTTTCTTTGCAACCTCTAAGCGCAAGCGATGCGTAGGGTAGTAAAGTAAAATTCCCATGTTTTGTCTTTACCAATAAAACTCATGGATAGGCTAAATTCTCCCACAGAATGATTCTGAGAATCATCAATTTTGATATTTAGTTCTGATGTCACAGCATAATTGTAGGAGAATCCTTGCTTTCATACTTACAGGTTTGTCACAACCACTTAAACTAAACATACATGGCTTGTCTATTCAGTAGCACCTAAACAAAGGACCAAACTGTGGAAGAAGTTTACTAGATCTTATTTTTTGATAAAACATTAACAAGTATACATTGATAAATGACAAGCTCAAGTACATAGGATGTTGGTTAAAACGACTTCAAAAAATATACTAATATAATATCTCTACCTCCAAAGGCAGCACTAGCAGCAGAGAACATCAAAAGGGGTGGAACCTGTTAGGAAATTTCCAAAAATAACACGAGATATGAATTAAATTGAGCGAATAAAGTCTCGTTTACAGAAATCAAGAATAGGATAAAGAATTTTTCAAGAAAAACATAAAAGATGGCTGGGAAATAATGCAAGCACAATACTCATATACCCCTATAATAAAAGGAAGCCACTTCGGTCCCTTGACATGTTTCTGAACAAATGGGATCCCTGAAATGAATCCATGTCACACATTACAGAGCTAATTGACCATGAAGTACTTGGCCAAAGAAACAAACATAAAGCATAATACATACCTGTGTTGAAACCATGAATTGCACTAAGCATTCCACCAATCCCACAGCCAGCCTATTGCAATAGGGTGTTTAAAATGAAGTTAAAGGCAGCTAAAGTATATAGCAAACAATTTAGATACCTAACCAAACAATTTATCCAAGCATTTTGAATTGACTAAGTTGCAATGTCTATTCCATTCCCATATCAACTCACGAAAAAAGATATCAAACTTTACTTTTTGTGTAAATGACATCTTAGGTAGTCTTGCACATATAGGCTATAGCAAAATCAACTAGTAACTAATAATCAAAAGGTATTATCTAGCAAATTGCATATGGTACGAGGAATCTGCCTCCTTAAACAAAATTTCTTCGCCCTCCCCACATACACGTTTCAACAAATATTGATATTAGAACAAAAAATAATAGATATTTCATATCTTTCTATTTTCCTATATATATTAGTCATCCATACATAGACATACACAAGCGAAGTTAAAATGAGAACTGTAGAAACCAAACGTTGTTCATTTTGTTATGTTGTCTGCAACAATTTGTTACACGCAACATCTGGTTTTCAAAATTCTCATTCAAACCCAACCCCACAAAAACTTGATAAAGTCATCTACTTCCATATTCCCGGGCCAAAAAGAACACGCAAGGAAGTTATAAATTAAACAACAAGCTATCAAGTGAACACATAATTTACTGGTGCAGAGTCCATGAATAAATAAAAAGTGAAACTCTAAGCACAACATATACGACATGTCTAAAACAAGAAGAAATAAGAGTAACGTACCACAGCAGTGGCATCATGTAGAACAGAAGTGATAGTCCACTCCCCATTTTCCTGCACATATCAGAACAAATCAAAATTCTAACAGGTAATAAAACAAACAATTAAACTGCTAAAAGTTAATTATATACATATATAGAGGGGGGAGAGAGAGAGAGAGAGTACAGAATTAGGGTCGAGGAGAGAAAGACAACGAGGGCAACGAGGGTTGCCGAGACCAGGATTAATGGTGGGATCGTAGTCAAGATTTCCTCTTCTCAGTTTCTCCTCGTATACTTCTCGAGTTCCCATCACTATTTTCCCCACACCCCCAAAACTCTGGTCGATGTATTTTACACACTTAATTGCAAAGTGGTGTGCAGGATTTACGCTGACTTTAGAATTTTTTTTATATATATTATTGGGTTTTTATATTTGTTAAATTATTAAAATATGTTGTCTTTTTAAAAATTTATTAGTAGAAACCAGACCCGACAATTTTCCACACGACACGAAAATGACACAAAAATTTCGTGTTTGTTTTTGAAATTTTAGTACACGACACGAAAATTCACGAACACGAAAGTACACGACCGAGATTTCATGTCGGTTTTGTATTTACCCCTTGGGTACACGACGCGACACGACACGACACGACACGAGGTACACGAAATAAATAAATATATATATATATATATATATATATATATATATATAATTTTTATAATATAATTTAAAATTATGTATTTTATGTGTTATACCATATGTTTTATCTAAAAGTAATATTAATTTCGAATTATAACCAATTTTATAAAATTGGTGACAGTCAAGGTAAGAAGTGTCAATGACTTAATAGTCAATATTCAGATTTCTAAAAATTAGAAGTAGACATATTAATACTCCAAGCGTATACACCGATAATTAGAAGCGATTCAATCAACTTCAAAGCAATTACCAGTATGGACGAAGATAATCCGAACTCAAATGATTCGGTAATTTACATAATCCATTAGTTCTTCGATAGTTAATTCAAATGATTTTGTTTAGATTTTGTTTGGGAGTAATTCGATTTGTTTAGATCTTATAGAAACCACAAACTGCTAACCAGTTAGAAAAGATGTGACACTTGCCACTGTGAATTCGACTACAACATATGAAAAAAATGTTGTTTAACAATAAATGTAAAACTCAAGAACCCGGAAAGTTGAAAGATGAATGCCTTAAGCCTTTTTCTTCCAAATGCGCACTAGCAGTACCGACTTTGTTCCATGTACCATTTAGGTTAACAAATTCAGGTGCTAATGTGAAGCGTCTAGAGAAGGAAACTGCAGCAAAGATTGATAACTTAAAGGCTGAAGCTTCACGAATTTGGCAGGATTTTTTTATGTACCATTGGCTTGTGTTTAAACCATAATTTGAAAAGATTTGTACCAGTTCATGTACCACTGGATTCAGGAGTTTTTTTTATGTAAAACTTTAAATTTCGTGTACCTATTCGTGTACCAGTTCATGTTTTTTTTCGTGTACCATTTCGTTTTTTCGTGTACCATTCGTGTCGTGTACACGAAATGTACACGAAAATTTTCGTGCACTTCAGTTCGTGTCGTGTATGGATGATTTTTATTCGTGTCGTGTTCTTGTTAGCAGATCATGTACACGACTTTAATTCGTGTCGTGTTCGTGTCTACCCGCCAAGTACAAGAAACACGAAAGTACACGACACGATAAGACACGACACGAACGATTTTCCAGGTCTAGTAGAAACTATCTGTACTATTATAAACCAAACAAAAATAAACGTATCTCAGGTTTAATGCATAATTCATAAAGTAGGTGTGTGCGATAAATTCGAGACAATACCTTAGCGCGTGACTTTATTCACACGGGGCTTACCCCGAATTGAACGTATTTTTACGATTAAAGTCTAGCCGATAAAAATCCAAACCAAACCGTTAGCTGATCTAACTGACCCAAATTCACAACATATCAAATTGGGTTGACCCCAATAAGCCCAAACCTTGTGTCACCGTCTTCATCAAAGGCCGCTTGATCTTGTATATTTGACACTATACACAATTTTGAAAAATTAATTGTCGGAGAAAGAATGTACCTGTCTCAAATACTAATTTCGTGAATATTTCTGTCGGATAGGTCACTGATCTTGGGATAATTGTTTAAATCCTACTAGACAACCTTGTGAGTGCACTTAACATATACACACACACTTCTTTCATTATCTTTATCGATTCAAGTACTACAGTCATTTCTCCCAAGGGATGGGATGGTCTTTTATAGGGATGGGCATCGGGTCACTTCGGGGTTGGGGGATGCTTTCCCCGCCCCCGATCCCCGAATCCTAACCCGCTCCCCGAACCCGCCCCGATCCCCGAACGGGGAATAGATTGCTCCTCGATCCTCGCCCCGAACGGGGAACAGGGATCCCCGCGGGTAATCGGGAATTCTAATTTTTTTTAATAAAATAAAATTTTATATGTTTTTAATGCATATGTAATAAAAATAATTTAATAAAATTATAATACATAAATATGTTTCAAATTTAGCATCATATTTTAAATAGAAAATTCAAATTTTAATGTATTTATAATAAAAGATAATATTAAAATTATTTTATTAAATTATATTCTACTATGAAATTTTAATATGATAAAATAATTAAAAAAATTAAACTTTAAGAATGTACATATTATTATATGGGAAAATCAATTCATCCGTCCTTTAACTATATGCTATTTTTGGTATATGTCCTTGTTCTATAAAAATAAATATTTCAATCCTTATACTTATAAATTTTCTGATTAGTGTCCTTCCGTCTAAATTTGACTAACGGACGTTAGTCAATTAGGGTTCTTCAAGTTCTTGAATTTAGGGG
>PHNY01119276.1:44304-55962 GCA_003724115.2 Anethum foeniculum | reverse complement strand
AAATATATATATATATATATATATATATATATATATATATATATCTTGACATCGATACGGTTGGATCGTTAGAAAATATTTTTTTTTAAATCAGAAAAATATTCGTAATAATTAAGAATATAAAATCATATTTTTTTAATTTTTTTTCGAGCCGAGCTCGAGTCGAACATGCCGAAAGCTCGGCTCGAGCTCGTTTTCTTAACGAACACTTTTTTGTGTTCGAGCTCGAGTTCGAGCCCTTAACGAACCGAGCCGAACCCAACCTTTAACGAGCCGAGCTCGAGCTTGTTCGCGAACAGCAAGCTCGGTTCGCGAACAGCCCTCCACACCACTACTTAAAAAACCACCAATCAAATTTCTATACTTATTGTTTATTCGTGGGTACATGTAGAAAATTCGTTTTTAATAACATTTGAACTCTATGTTCCTTGTAAAAAGATGCAAGAAGTTAAACTCCCTCCATTTTAAAATAAATGTCGCTTTAACTTTTTGCACGTTTTTTAAGGTACATAAAAAAATAACTTTCACTCGTTACTTTTACAATTTTCTTTCTTCAAATAAAAATATAACATATCATTATTTTTTTTTGCACCTTAAAATATGTGCAAAAAGTCAAAACAACACTTATTTTGAAATGGTAAGAACAGTTTTGGTTAGATAGAGAATTTCGGTCTACTCCAATATGTGACGTGCAATTGGTGTAAAATATATACTAGTACACACACATAACTCGTCTCTAGTCAAAGTCTCTCGGTTTCATAGGTGATCAGTGATTCAGTGTGTCAGTACTCACTCATCTTCCATTACAATTTAATGCCACCAAATTTATGACTACGAGCCTGTCTATACTCTTTTAGTTACAATCCAATAACCCAATAAGTGACATTCTCGTTTCTTGATGCAATTTTTGAATACCACCACCTACTATTTCATTACGTTGTCAACTTAAGTCCTTCTATTCCAATTCAATAACACATTCATACATGATATTATACATATATACAACTACCTATTACTATTACTACTTGGAGATAAGTATTGATGCTTTCTAAGTGGTAACAATTGTTAGTTGGGAGATGGAAGTAGCAGTTAGCACAATACTACAATAAAGACTCTGCAGTGCGGATACACAGTCTCGGCTGTTTGTTTTGTATTTCCACTGCACCAAACTCAAACTACCAAATTGAACTAAAAATCTCGAGCTACCTGTACCACTCTCTTTCAGATAGATTTGCTTTAGAACTACTTGTCCGGTCCAGATTACTATCCTCTTTCATTGAGATATTATATTCACAATAGAAAGGAAAATAAACGACAAAACTATATCATGTACAATCATATAATCAGTATCTTGACTAGCACCTTTTCATCTATTCTGAATGGAGAAAAATATAAATACGGGAATCCTTGATCAAAAAAGATAGACATCTGATGGGATATCATTGCTGGTTGAGTTTCACTCTCCTGGACTACCCAAAGCTTAAAGCATGTCACCAGAAAAGTTATAATCTGTAATTTAAAAACAAATGGACTTGAGATTCACAACTCGGACAAACAAGTGGGAAAACTTGGGTTCGGTAACAAAAATAAAATAATGCAAACTGCAAACTGAGCGTGAGTGAGTAAATATGCTATTGCATTTAAGCTGATCAATAAACATAAGTTTTCCTAGTCGATAGATCTCTACTAATTAGACTCTACACAGATACGGATGCTACCACGGTCCCGCAATAAATCAAACCATAGATTGCTATAAACTATGGATAAGGTTCTCTAGAAAAATAAAAAGTTACTTTTTCACTTTAAATATTGCAAGGCTACTATAGTTAAAAGTTACAATCAAGCTATATCAATTTTAACATAAAGAGTCTTTCAAACCACAATGTTCAAATATTAAAGAAGCTCTTCAGAGTTCCTCCCTCCGGCATCCCATAAAGTCATTTAAAGCTTAATGTATATAAGAAATATTCCACCTTAGATATAATATATAGTTACAATCTGGGAGCTCAATGTTTGCCATATTGCTTTAGGTGAATTATGGAAGGCAAAAATAATTCTATGGGTATTATATGAGAAAGTGATTGGGAAGAATTAACTAACAATATGCAAGGCAAAGCTTAACAACTTGAAAAGTAACTAGTTCAAGTTTTGGAATTGCAAGCAATATTCTAATAACTGTGATGCATTCCTTTATCAACTGTAAGCCCATAACTTCCTTAATAAAGAAGAATGCATAATGCGGTACCTTTACATACAGTCTCTCAGGTTAAGCTTTATGTTTTCCACTTTGAGAGATAACTGTTGTTTATGTTGCTCAATATCCTTAAGTACTGAAAGCAGCTTCACCCTATAAAATTCAGACTTCCTATTTGCGCATTCCAGTTCTTCAGTAAGTTCTCGAATTTTCTTGTCCATATCATCCTACAATATAAGACCAGAACTTTCAACTATAAATATTGTATTGTAGATATCACACGATTAACATATCAAAGTGAATAAATGTAGGACGAAGAATCCTGTTAGTATTAGCTCATGAAACAGTTGACCAATAACAAAGAAATTCCTGAAGCTAATACTACAAATACTTAATTTGCTAGCCAGGTTATCGACATTTAACAAGAACAATACAGACAAATGTGTAAGAGGACTTCAACAATTAGCTAAAGAAATATTTGTTGTGTAACATATACAGCCCAAAGCAGTAATTTATATCAAGATATCACACTTGCATGATTCAACCACCTATATATAATAATTTAACACATTTAACTCATAAAAACACAGAAAGTAGTACCACTTGGATTAATTTTTTCTTCATCCTAACAATGCATTTCATCATAAGTTCAAGTTGATCGATGGAAGTATTATTTAGCCATTAATTTAAAAAGAGCATGTTTTGGAAACACCTAAGTTTTTAGATTTACCGAAGAGAAAAAAGTCAAATTAAGTTTACATTAAACATTCTGCAATAGTACTTATTAAACTTTAATGGAGATGAAGCTGATTCCTTTACAATGGTTTCTTTCCAGTTCCATCCAGGATAACAAGTGTCTGATTGTAATATAGTTGTGGTTATATTAGAAAAGTAATTATTCATCCTGAAGTACTGGACTTAACAAGGAGAAAAACTCGCCAGAAACAATTTGAGTTTTAAATAGGAAAAGATCAGCATTGACCACACTACATAGTCAATATTTCTGAAATTTTGAGTGGCTATTTGGATCATCTTGCCAGAGAGGCTATGGAAGACCCCTTAACAATTAAAGTTATTGTTGCAGATTCCTTAGGCTTTGGGAAAAAGTTATCTACTAAATGACTAACTTTGGGGAATAGATTAAGGCCAAAGGTTGAGTTCCTAATATGTCCCTGGTAATTTTAAAAAATCTCATTTACCAAATGCATAAAATAGTATATGGTAAATGGAAATAAAGAACCTTTCCCTGAGTAGAATCAATAGAGATAAAGCAGCTTTAGTTATCAATTTGTTAAATTAAATTTTCTCCAAGTTACCCGGACTCTAATACAGGGACTGGACATGCGAACTGGTGTTGATTTTTAGATAAAGCCAAAACGTAACAAACAATCTAATCCCTAACAAAAACTATAACAATCCAAAAATATTTAAACTAATCCTAAAAGTAATCCTCTCTCTTGAGTAGGGGTAAGGGTGTGAATATCCAACCCTCCTCAAACCCTACTCTTCAAATGGGATAAGTGAGCACATCTCCCTTTTTATATTCACTAACAAACTGGTTCATTTGTTATATTAGTAATCATTATATAAAAAGAGGACCTATATGCACTTGCACTGCCTAATAAAAAATTAAAATAGTGGAATGATTAAATTAAAAGGAAAACAAAGATGTAAGGATTGAAAAACATTTGAAAAATTGGGAACAACAATGAAGAACTGGAAAGGACTTCAATTGGTATTAAATTCTCACCCTTGACCAGCTTTCTTATTCGTTGTATTATAATTGATTTCCTTCAAGCGAAGACACAAGACACTTAGGAGGATCACTTTGGCTGGGTAACTACAAGTCCAGAGAGATTAGATATCATTAATATTTATAGTAGGGAAAGCGGACATGGGAACTGGGAACACATCAAAGAAGTCCAACTCTCAACTTTGGAAATTTTAAGATCCTTGAATATGATTCTAGAAGTTAAGTGTCGCAACTCGGCATGTAAATAAATTATTATTGTGTTTGGCCCAGTGGCTGAAGTGCCCAATCAATGACCGAGAGGCGAGAGGTAATGGGTTCGACTATAGTACCCGACAAGCCTGCAGTCATTTTCGGGAAACAGCCTCTCTACTCTCTTCACTCTCTTGAGCAGGGATAAGGCTTCGTACATCCAACCCTCCTCAGACCCTGCTTTTCAAATGGGATAAGTGAGGACGTCTCCCTTTTCATATTCACTAAAAAACAGGTTCATTTGTTATATTAGAAATCATTTATTCAAAAAGGACCTATATGCACTTGCTCTACCTATTAATTTTTTTTTAATAATGGAATAATTACTTAAAAGGAAAACAGAAAAAAATGCAAGGACCGAAGAACATTTGAAAAATTGGGAACACCAATAAAGAATTGGATAGGATTTCCACTAGTATTAAACTCTCACCCTTGACCAGCTTTCTTCTCTGTTAGTATTTAAATTGAATAACTTCAATAGAAGACACTTGAGAGACTGACTTTGGCTGGAATGTCAATGTTGCAACTATAAGTCCTGAGGGATTAAATATCATTAATGTTATAGCACGGGAAGCCGAAGCGGACATGAACACGTCAAAGAAAACCAACTCTTAACTTCGGATAGTTTTAAATCCTTGGATATGATTCTAAATTCTAAAAATAAGCATAAGTGTCCCAACTCGGCATGCAAGTTACTTATTGTCTCGTTGGCCCAGTGATCGAGGTGCCCAATCCATAACCGAGAGGTAATGGGTTCGACCCTAATAGCCGACATTCCCGGGGTCATTTTCGGAAACAGCCCCTCTACTCTCCTGAGTAGGGGTATGGGTGCATACATCCAACCCTCTTTACACCCTGCTCTTCAAATGGGATAAGTGAGAACGTCTCCCCTGCCATATTCCCTAATAAACCGGTTCATTTGTCATATAAGTAGTCATTTATTCAAAAAGGACATATATGCACTTGCATTACCTACTAAAATTTAAGTAAGCACTTAATAGAATAAGACAACGATGAAGAATTGGAAAGGACTTCCACCTTCCATAAGGATTGAATTCTCACCCTTGATCGGCTTTCTTCACCGTTGAATTAAAATTGATTTACTTGAACCAAAGACACTTAAGAGAATGATTTTTGCTGGCTAATGTCATTACATTGCAACTATAAGTCCCGAGAGATAATATATCAATAATTGTATAGTATCTACATGCATTGTGGATGTGTTATTATTATATTTAACTGCATATAAACATGGTATATCCAAATATCATGTCATTCAGTAAACAGTGTTATCGAAAGTATTAAGCGCACCAAAGCGCAAATCCTCCCTGGAGCCTAGGCGCAAAGCGCAAAAGCGAGGCGCACACTTCTTTGAAGCTAGGCGCATACTTACAAAAATTTCAAAAATATATATTACTTAGCATTATACATATAATGACTTAGGTTTATAACATAATTTATACTTCATAATATATTAAATAGCATTTTAAAGCAAAAATAACATAACTAATAATTCATAGTTCATAATATATTAAATTAGAAGAGTTCTCGAGCAAAAGCAAACCTCAATTATAATATCAAGATTCGAAATTTAAAGTTTATGGGTAAGTTCCAGGCTCCCAGCTTTCTTTCATCATCTTCAGCTTCATCTTGAAAATCTTCATCCTAACATCTTCAAGTGTTGAAGCGGTCCCTTCAAATTCAAACTTTTGTTCTCCCTCCTCTTCTTCATTCTCGTCTACCAAACGTCGCTGTCTCTTACGTAAACTCTTACCTGAACTTAAAGTGCACGGTTGATTTGACTTTGTTTAGAGATCGAGGTTGATTTTGATTTTAACTTTTACCTAAGCTCTCCAGCACCATAAGCTTTTGCAACTACTGTCCATCCTAATCCATCATCTTCAGCAAAGACGGGATCATTATCTTCGTATGATTAACTTTTATCCTGACTTGTTCAAAATGATATTTGATTAAGGTTATTTTCCTTTTTAAAGCTGCTGCAATATTTCNTATATTTGGCTTTTAAAGTTTTATTTTTGTTTTGGGCTATATTTGTTTGGCCTTAACTCATACAATAACAAAACCCTATTTTTTCTGCCAAACTTCAATGAAGCGCGCTTTTTTAGCGCTTTGCGCTTCACAGGCATAAGCACGCGCTTGTTTGAAGTCGCTGCGCTTCACACATTTCTAGGCGCTTTGACTGCGCTTTTGTGCGCTTTGCGCCTAGGCGCTTTTCACAACACTGTCAGTAAACAATTAATATTTAATCATAACAAACAAGTAAACACAACTTATACTCTTATCATTCACTTGTAGACCATTATCAGTTACATGTAAACATGTGGAGACATCTATATAAATGTGGGAAATTCATCCAGACCTGCTCATCGCTGAATGCATTATTTCAGCGATCCTTAAAGGTCCCCAAGTGTCTTCTATGGATTGTGCCAAAGAGGGTATCTGAGGTAGGTGACCTACCAGGAAATCAGTGCTGAACAGAGAATATTGAATATGACGAACCTTAACCTATGTAATGCAGGACAGCCATGGATAGCCTAACGAAACAGGGGTCAAAGTCAAACAGCACTACAGGCCTTCGAAGACCAATATTCAGAAGAATGTATCTTTTTTTTTTAATTCATTATCATGGTTAATATAATATCTCTAGATTAAGATTAGAAAAGCTTATCATTTAGAGACTAATTTGATGAGGGAAGACTGTGCATCTTTATTATACATAGGGATCAAGGTTATGGATCATTTATATGTATATCGATTCTTGAAACTTTTAGTTGTCTGAGATTATTGTTGGAAATCCATGCTAATTTCATTGTCCTAATCCGTGTCCCCCTAATTTGACATGATTGAAACAATGTCTCTAATAAGTTTATGAGTTTGGGTGGACCGAGGTCCGCTAGAGCTTTATTCAGAAGATCCCATAATACAGAGGGGTGAGCCAGTGTGAGTTTATTAGGTGTCCAAGAGTGTGGATTTAATGAGGCCTAATCCGAGCCGACATTGTGGGTTTGAGGTGGAGCCAAGCTGTATCCCTGTGTGAGAAGGAAGGAACTCTAAGGTTGATTGGAACGATGTCTCTAATAAGTTTGAGTATGGGTGCACCGAGGTAGGCTAGAGCTTTATTCACAAAGATCCCATAATAAAGAGGGGTGAGTCAATGTGAGTTTAATTAGAGGTCCAAGAGTGTGGATTCCATGAGGCCTAATCCGGGCTGACATTGTGGGTTTGAGGGGGAGCAATGCCCTATCCTTGTGTGAGAAGGGGGAGAACTCTAAGGTGTCCCCCATAGGTTGTGGGATCGCTAAGAGTTTACAAGTGTGAGGAATCCGTCATCCTAGAAGCTACTTTTGCGGTTGAGATAGACCCAATAGCACTTATCACGTGGTATATTTGAGAGATAAAAGTTGATTATAAAAATATGTGTAATTTATCATGATAGGATTCAAGCTTACAGATAACAAAATGTTCAGATTACTATGATTATTGAAATTTTTAGTTCTTCGTGCAAGTATTCCTGTGAATTGTCTTTCTTGGGCTAGTTCCAATCTGTATGAAATATCATCAATTTGGATATATTGAAGAAAGAGGCTCTGGAAAATATAAACATCTCTGAAAACGTATCACCACTAATTCACTAAATAACAACGTAGAGGTCCATTGTTTCTGGGAATGGCCTCAAGGTTGTACCCACAAAGCACCATCTAAAGGTTACAGTATTAAGGTGTCTAAAATTCTTCCATCAATTTGATTTTCTCTATCTTGGTACATCTCTTTTGGATGAGTCATATACTTATCTACTTGCTACAATCGGAAGAGAATAAATTACAAAAATATTTCTTTTAATTGCAAATTGCAATAGCACTTGCGGTAAAAATTAAACATAAAAAAATCTGGCAAGCTATATTCGGGATTAACAAGCATTTTTCACCAAAATACAAAGAGAAAGCGCAAAGAAATAAAACTTTTTCCACAAGATATAACATGTATAGGACCACACTTAACATGTAAAACAGTAAAAGAAAGAATCTGAGACGGTAAAAGCGCCAAGATGAAGTAAATCACCTCAGATAGCTGTTGAACCATGGCCCCCTGGTGATTCCAAGTGCTATGAGTTGCTCGGCTTGACAAATCTTCCTTATAACGCCCACTAATTGTTGCCATTTTTCCCTCATTCTTAATGGCAAAACCAACTCTATTAGAAGCCTCTTCTAGAGCATCTACTGCCACAAGGTAAGTATCGACTGATTCCGCACCTTCATCCACAAATTTAAAGGCTTCACGGCGTAGAGTATTATATCGGTAAATATGAGACTCCAAATAGCTGCTATATGTTTTGTTAGAATGCTCTTCCAAGATAATGCTGCTTTTTGCGTTTCTTGTCCATCTTTTCAAAACATAATGAGATGGGAGAGTAAGAACATTTGTTACTCTAAAGACAGCCAGCACATGCCTACAAAGAAGACCTGAGAACTCAAACATCTTGCAGCTACAATTAGCTCTCATACCTAGGACATCAAATTTGACATAGTTTGCTTTATGATTCTCCCCATATTTCGCGACCTGGTAAGTTATGATTTCTCCATCGTCCTCTACTTTTGAAGCCATGAAAGTAAGTGTCCCAACCAGCTCCTCCTGGAATCTCGTGAATAATTTCCTTGTGTACAACTCAGATGCTTGTTTCTCCATTGGAGAAGGGGTCCTCAGAATAGGAGAAATGTTCATTGTGTCATAATCAGCTTTTACTTCTTTCTCATTCCGACTCTCCAATGCTTTTTCATATAATTTAAAGAACTGACTCAAACTAGTTGAAGCATTAACATACCCATCAAAAAAAGAGTTCATACTATCACTGCGTTGGGTTATAGACATTTCTGCAAAAAAGCTATCACGCATATATACTAGCACCCATTGCCGACGAACAGAGTACAATGTTTGAAGCCATTCATGATCCCTGAGATCATACTTATCAACTAGAGAAAACCAGAAAGACTCAAAATCATCCACTGAATCAGTCAAGTTTACACACTTATGGAAGTCTGCTTCGAAACTTGGATGTTGAAGAAACATATGGGACAACTTCTCTTGGCATTTCTTAAAAATGTGCCATTTGCAGAAACGATGGCAGGCCTGTGGAAAGACCTGCATGACAGCTGAACCTATTAATGCATCGTAGTCTGTGGTAATTGATATCGGAGGACGTCCAGACATTGCAGTAAGCCATGTCCTAAATAGCCAGATAAATGATGATTCTGATTCATTTGTAAGGAAAGCACACCCAAACAACACTGGTTGTCCATGATGATTTACCCCGGTAAAAGGTGCAAAAGGCAAGCGATACCTATTTGACCTGTAAGTTGTGTCAAATGTGACGGTATCACCAAAATAAGTGTAATTTTCCCTTGCCTTTGGATCAGCCCAGAAAACGTTACCAGTAAATTCTTCTTCATCACCCTGCACCGCATAGAAGAAGGATGGGTTATCTGCATGCATTTGTCTCAAATAATCCAAAAGCAGCTGAATGTCACCTTCTGAGCTTTTTTGGCGGTTATTTCTCATGTAATTCCTGCAATCCACCTCAGTAAACCCAACTTTGCTTATACCTCCATATTCTTTAATCAAGGCTGACATAATACGGCGAGGACCCATCCCAGCTGCCTGCAAGGTGTCAATCAAGGTCTTAGCAGGACCTGAGATTTGCCGATGGGAACGTAAGCAATGAACTTGATCAGGTGGTACCAGCTCATGGTTGTGCTCCTTAACAAAACCTGAAACAACCCATTTTCCAGAATCTTCTTGTATCTTCACAGACAATGCTGCTTTGCATCCCACTCGGGTTATAGTGCGGGGACGTTTGATCTCTCTGTTCTTAGTGCGTTTTTCATTCAAATTTCGGAACCCTTCTTTGGCACAAACAAATGACCGCTGAATAATTGCCCCATCCTTCCTCGACCGACGGGAAGAACTAACACGAGTGCTAAAGCCAACTCGCCGGGCATACGAATTATAAAATGCTTTGGCAGCCTCTTCGGATTCAAATTCCATTCCCTCATAAGGCTCAAGGTCCGGATCTCCCTGAGGAACAAACAGTTGTTCACCACCACCAACCACCAACGAACTACTAAACCCAGCACCATCCGCAGGTGAGCTATTGTCCATATCCTCGTCAACATCATCAAGAGCATTTTCAATATCCACTACAACATCATCTCCCACACTTCCACCCCCTAAACCTATATCAAATTCTAAGACCTCGTTATCCATGTTCACCTCCAATGCATCTCTTCCGCACATGAACCATGTTACATTTGATCCCAAAACCTAAACTGCGTTTAATACTCAAATTCATCACTTTAGAACACTACTAAAAGAACCAAAAACAAAAACAACTTTCAATCAAATACAACACCTAATTCCAATTTCGAAACCCGAAATGCTTCAATAAACTACAACCAAATACCACATTAAACACTTTACATGTAAAAGCTTCAAAATTTATCCACCAAAAAGCCTAATACCAATGCAAACAAACGAACAAACACAATCAACTTGGCATATACATACATAAATCATTAAAAAAAAAAAAAACATATTTAAACTAAAGGTGTGAACTTTAAAACAAGAAACGAGTAACTAACCATTAATATAAGTGCTGCCTGTTTGTGTTTACATCTTCAAAGAGGAAGGCCCACTGGAATGTAGAATTAGAACATATAATTCTAGGGTTCTTGGGGGTGTGTGTATTTACATATGTTGCATTTTGGGTAAATTAATGAACTTTTTTCAAAATTAAAATCAGGGTTTAGGGCTAATTTGAACTATGATTCTTGTACTGTTTAATTCAAATTGCACGATACAAGTTTGGGACAGACTGAGAGAGGGAGAGGAAGAGAGGGGGGTAATCTTCTGCGCCGCGTCGTTGTATAGCCGATTGTCTTTTTTCTCAACTAAAATGTAAATAAATAAATAACTTTGACAAAAACAAAGTCATTCCCTTTTAAGATATAAATTAAAAATACAATATTTCTTTTATTTTTTTTTCTATGGTATCTATTTTATATTTAAAATTTATAACTTTATATATTCAAACTCAAAATATAGTTTATTTGTATATTATTATACAAGTTTATAATTCGCACTTTCGTAAAATAGTCAATTCACATTTACTATTCGTCGAAACAAATATGTGATATGATAATTTTAAACTTCTTGTTTTAAAAAATATATATATAAGATATAATTTAATATATTATTAACAATTATATTATCATGTTCGATTATTATATATAAATAATGATTTCGGGATTATAATTCTCGAAACAAACATAACTGTCATGTTCTTTTTTTGACGAATAAGGAAAAGATCAATATCTTTATATATATAAATGAAAATCCACATGAGCTCTATAATTGTGTGATTCATATTTATCTAACTTTCTAAAACTCT
>PHNY01119267.1:3085-15281 GCA_003724115.2 Anethum foeniculum | reverse complement strand
GCAGTGAATTAAGATCATACATTGTTGCATAAGTGCATAGATAACTAAAAACCGGTCTCTGTGGGAACGAATCTTACTTATTCGTATACTTCAAGTTGATCACGTGCGCTTGCATGTTTTCGACCAAACACACACCAATAAGTTATGCAGATTCCCCATTTTCTGACGGCATTGCCTTAGTGGATATTCTAAAACGCTTTACAGTTCCCCACATGAAGCCTTATGACAGATCGAGCATATTGCTCAATACAAACAAAGGATGTTCATGGTGCCAATTACGAGGGATTTACGGGAGCCATGTATGTGCAAAGGATTTGGATCCATATTATCAGGGCCAACCCTACAATGGTTCGTGAGCCTGTCGAACGGGAGCATAAGGACATTTGCTGACCTTGTGGATGCATTCAACCTACAGTTTGCTAGCAGTATAGTGTTTGAAAAAACCACTAGTGATTAAATTGTCCAAAGATACAGGGAGCCACTACGAGACTACCTCACAAGGTTTAATAGAGAGAAAGTCACAATTACTAACTGTGACATTCCAACAGCCATAGAAGCATTCATGAGAGGGTTAGAGAGAGACTCACCACAGTAAGACGAGCTCACAAAATATCCATGTAAAACTATGGATGATGTTCAGGCCAAAGCTATGGCACAAGTCAGAATAGAAGAGGATAAGAGATTAGATGACGACAAGTACTACCATCCAAGTCACAAAATAACAACACCTAGAGTCAGTGGCTACAAACCCTACTCTAGGACCACAAGAGAAGAGCCTCGCATCAATGCAACTCAAGAATATGCTGACTGGAGAAAGGATCCAAACCTTTCCCCAACTTAGGACAGCTATGGCTTCAACATAACTCCTGCTGCCATGATAAGGAAATTTACCAAATTAGGAGATGTCGTAAAGTAGCCACCAAAAAGCAACATGCCGAAAGCTAAACCAGACTCTAAACTGTGGTGTGATTACCATGGAGATTATGGACACAAGGCCTACGACAATGTGGCACTAAGGAAAGAATTATAATTTCTCATCAAAAAAAGGTACCTGTCTGAATTCATGCCCTATGTCAAGTCTACACACGTTGGAAGGGACAGGACACCTGTGAGAAGGGACATGACTCCTCCAAGACAACCACCACCTACTATGCATCATAAAGTAATCAATTTTATAGCTGGAGGTTCAAAAATATGTAGGGCAACAAACTCACAAGGAAATTGCATGGCAAGAGGGACTCGACTGTAAGTATCCCAAGCGTATGTGGTGAACAATAGCATACCAGCTTTGTTCTTCGATGAATCAGACAGAGAATTCGTGACAGAACCCCAATATGACAGCCTTGTTATTTCTCTTCCCATTGGAAATTGTCTTATCAAACGAATTTTGGTGGATAACGGAAGTGCTGCGAACATCATGATGTTGAACACATTGTAATAAATGGGGCTTGCTGAAAGTGACATGGTTAAGAAATCAACCACACTCGTGGGTTTCAGTGGCGAGACGAAAAGGACAATCGGTGAAATTTCTTTACCAACATATGTACAAGATATAAACATCCTGGAAAAATTTCTCATAATTGATTGTGACTTGACATACAACATTATAATGAGAAGGCCATGGATCCATGATTTCAAAGCAGTACCATCTACATATCATCAAGTAATCAAGTTTCCAATACCATGGGGAGTGCAGAAAATATGTGGAGATTAAAACACAGCGAGAGAATGTTACAAGACGTGTTTGAAACCGACCATCCGACATGATGCCAAGGAGACGCCAGTGGCAAATGTGGCAGGGCCTGAGAAGCTAGGTGAAGTCAATCTAACAGCAGGGGATAAATAAGTACTAATAGGAGAAGACCTTTCCCCCCACAATAGAGGCAGACTTGGTCGAATTTCTGACACCACGTCTGGATACATTCACGTGGGAACATGAAGACGTCACAGGCATAAATCTAGACGTAATCACACACAAGCTGAATGTAAACCCAAATTACACAACTGTCCAGCATAAACGGAGAAAGTTTGGTGCAGAGAAAACAAGATCTACAATGAAGAGGTCAATCGATTTCTAAAGGCTGGAATGATCAAAGAGGTGGATAATCCAGAGTGGTTGGCAAATGTCGTCGTAGTTCAAAAGAAGAATGGAAAATGGAGAGTTTGTGTAGATTACACAGACTTAAATAAGGAGTGTCCTAAAGTCTCATACCCTCTACCACACATTGACACAATGGTGGACTCGACGGCTGGTCACGAACTACTGACTTTCTTGGATGCCTCAAGTGGCTTCAATCAAATTCAAATGGAGCAATAATGGACAGGGGGATATACAGCTACTTAGCTCTGTCGTTTGGGTTATGCAATGCAGGAGCAACATTTCAAAGACTCGTCAACAAAATGTTTAAACACCAAAGAGGACAAACAATGGAAGTATACATTGATGACATGGTGGTGAAGTCAGAAAATGTAGAGAATCATGTGAGGGACTTACAGGAAGTGTTTGACATCCTGAGATCATTCAACAGGAAACTCAACCCTTTAAAGTGCAACTTTGCAGTATCATCAGGCAAGCTCTTGGGACACATGGTGACAAGAAGAGGCATAGAAGCCAGCCCAGAACAAATCAAAGCTATCTTTGAGCTAAAGAGCCCTACTAACGTCAAAGACGTCCAAAAGCTGACAGGTCGCGTGGCCTCCTTGAACAGATTTATTTCTCGTTCTTCTGACAGGTGTAGACTATTCTATAATGTCTTAAGGTGGAACAAGGGGTTTGATTGGAAGAAAAAACATGAAGATGCACTTGCTGAGTTGAAAAATTACTTGACAACTCCCCAACTATTAGCCAAACTGAAGCAAAATGAAGATCTTTATGTATATTTGTCTATCACTAAACAATTCGTGAGCGGCGTGCTAGTCCGAGAAGATAGAGGTGTCCAATCACCTGTTTACTATGTAAGCAAGAGCTTAGTGGACACAGAAACAAGGTACACATCTCTAAAAAAATTAGTACTTGCATTAGCTATGACTTCTACGAAGTTGAGACATTATTTTGAGTCCTATACGATATATGTCATGACGAACTTCCCGATGAGAACGGTGTTAAGTAAGCCTGACCTGACAGGAAGTATGGCCAGGTGGGCTATTTGTTTAAGCACATAAGACATATCTTATGATTCTAGAACTGCTATAGAATCACAAGCCCTAGCTGACTTTGTGGCTGATTTCAGTCCAAGCCAAATGACGACAGCTGAAGAAGAATTCCAACGAATAGTATCCAATGCCGAAATCCAACCATGGACGTTGTACACTGACGGGGTATCGAACCTGAATGGGACCGGCTTAGGGCTTGTATTAAAATCACCATAGGGGGATATGATGACATACTCAATATGCTGTGATTTTAAAGCCACCAACAATGGGGCGGAGTAGGAAGCATTAATCTTGGGCTTGACAACTGTACAAGACATGAAGGTCAGAAACATTAACGTGAATTGTGATTCGCTTCTAATTGTTAATCACGTCAATGGCTCTTACAAGGCAAATGACTCCAAAATGATTACTTACCTCAATATTGTCAAAGAACTGCTACACTCTTTTTACACCTTCAACATACAACAGTTACCGAGGGAAAACAATGTGCAAGCAGACGCGTTGGGCAGGCCTTGGGGCCGTATTCAAAGATGTTAGTATAACCAACATACCCGTTGTCCACATTCTGAAGCCAACAAATGAAAGAATGAAAGAACAAATGAAGATGTCGGTTCTCAACACTCAAGATGGTAAGGACAAAGAAAACGCAACTAGTTGAACCCAGGTGTACAAAGACTATTTGAAATATGGCAAAGAGCCTAGCAACAACAACGAAGCCAGGACATTGAAAATGAAAGCGTCGCGGGTTACCATGATTGACAATGTGTTGTTCAAAAAATCATCAACTGGACTACTTCAAAGATGTTTGGAAAAAGATGAATCTGGCATGGTGCTAAGAGACATTCATAAGGGGGAATGTGGAAATCACACCAACGGTCGTAACCTGTCATTAAGGATACTGTGTATGGGCTATTATTGGCCGACATTGAGACAAGACGCCCTTGAATACACCAAAAAATGTGATGAATGTCAACGACATGCTCCCATAATTCATCAGTCGTCAGAATGCCTCCATCCATTAATCCCATCTTGGCCTTTCATGAAGTGGGGAATGGACATCGTAGGAAAAATGCCACCTGTACCCGGCCAAAAGGTGTTCATGTTGGCCATGGCGGATTATTTCTCCAAACGGATTGAGGCAAAGGCGTTTAAACAGGTTACATCCAAGAAAGTGGTTTCCTTTATACCAAGGAACATCTTATGCAAATTCGGAGTGCCATCTGAGATAATTTGTGATAATGGATCATAATTTATAAGTGACATAACTGAGACGTTTTGCAAAAAGTGGAACATCAACCTGATCAAGTCGACACCAAGGTACCCCCAAGCTAATGGACAAGCTGAGTCTAACAACAAAATTATTATTAACAATTTGAAGAAAAGATTAACATCATGCAAAGGCAAATGGGCTGAAGAGCCGCCTTGGGTACTGTGGTCAGATAGAACAACACCTAAGATGTCGACTGGTCAAACTCCATAGATCTTGGTGTATGGAACCGAAGCCGTTTTACCCACTGAAATCATGATGCCTACTGCTAGGTACGGGCTGTTGACACCTGAGACGAATGAACGAGAACTTACACACGATATTGATACGATATACGAGTTACGAGAAATGACGAAGATACGAATGGTGTCCTATCAACAAAGAATTGCTGGTACTTACAATAAACATGTCCAGTTAAGGGCATTTCAGGTTGGGGATCTGGTTCTAAGGAAGACGTTTCAAAACACCATTGACGTGATAACAGGTAAGTTCGCTAACACCTGGGAAGGACCTTATCTCATAGAAGCTGTCATTGGGCGGGGAGCATATCCATTGTCTACATTGGATGGCACACAAGTCCCAAGAGGTTGGAATGCTTTTCACCTAAAACGTTATCACATGTAATGTTTCTTTTCATATTTGCTTATTTCATTCATTAGATGCCTAAGAATAAGTCATGAGGACATAGTGTTAGTTGTAGCTCGTTTAAAGTTTGTATGACTTTGTGGCGTAATCTTCTACTATACAATAATTGCAATTACCCGCTTGTGTGAATTTGAATTTCATGTTCGATATGTGCCAAACTTATGCTTAATATGATACCAATTACTTTCTGTTTATTACGATATATATATGTTGTGTTATTAGTACACCTTTTGTTATAAGAATATATATGACTTACACATTAATTATTGAGCGATTAACACAAGTCTTGACAGCGGGGCTGTCACCCCGTTACGTGACCAACATAGACAATTAGTGTGAGTAAATTTACAACGATAAATTTGGGTCAAAACCTAAATAACAAGCACAAATTAATGACGGTGCAACACATAAAAGATGAGTTTCAAGAGGAGAAGGCCTCTTAGCCATCCTACGAGTGCCTGCACCGATAAATTACAACTAAAAAACTTTTAAAACTACTATTGCTTTGGACGATTTATATTTCGACACAAATTACGCTACTTATAGAAACTTTTCACAATAATACTACATACATGTTACGGATCTTGAGATTAAGAAACTACATCACATTGCAAATTGACGCCTACGTGTCGCAGGCAGAAATTATTATATATATGCAAGACACTATGCGAAAACTCGACGACGAACATATACATACAAGTGTCATACAAAATCAGACATAACAATATGAATACTGATTAATCTGTCATTGGAAGACATACTAAAGCGCAAAGGTGTTGATAAACATACCACAACAATAACACCATTCAAGAAATGGTAATAACGTTTAAAGCAAAAACATCTAGTCTAATCAACACGACAAATAGTTTAACGATAAACAAAAAAACCCAAGAAGTTCTTCACTTGAAAAGCGGCACGGAAGCACAAACAAAAGGAAACCCATAATGACATCGTTCGAAATTGACCAAGATAGTAAAGAAATTTTGAGAGAAATGCAATTCAAGATTACGAGCTTAATTGCCACCAGGACTTGTATTCTTGGGAGACTTGGGCACATCATTGCCAACATTTAAACCATTGAGAGGGAAAGCGTCTTCAGGATATGCTTCGTTGTAGATTTGGATGGTTTCGGGCAATGTCCCAAGAAGCCCACTCCCCAGGATGGTATTCAAGCATCATCTCTACCCGAGTCCTCATTATGTGCTGAGTAGATACTTTGTGCGCCTCTTCTTGCATATTTTGTTCCAGTGACTGGACTTTGAAGGCGAATTCATCAAATTCCTTATGAACTTTCTTTGGAATCCTCAAGTTTGCGTCAGCTAGTGTTTGTGCAGTCTGAAGCTTACTTTCACAATTACCATGTTCAATCTCGAGTTCCTTAAATTTCTTTGATTCATGTTCATAAACCTCACGAGCGACCATGGTGCTTTGAAGAGCCTATATGAGATTTCGTTATGATATAACAAAAATTTGAAAGACATACGTGTGCAGGTAGCATAAGGAATTAAACAACCAACTAAAAGATACAATAAGAATAACTTATGTGAAAAGAGTGTTCTGCAGACTCGTCGAGTGTATCTTGAACATTCTTTGCGGAATGACCCTCCATTGATTGAGGGAGCAACATATCTCCAAGCAAGTGAGCAAATGATACAGGCTTAGCATCCACATTATAGCCATGAGCTACCAAGGGCATAAAAAAGTCAAACCAACAGTCTCTGCGGAAGGGTTCACTATAACTTTCTTTGCGAATGGACTAACTGTAGGGCTGACCAACACTGGGGCTTTAGATGTTTCAGTCTCGGTTGATTTGTCATCACGCATTCTTTTGGTAAATAGATCCCTGCAGAATATGATTAGGGGTTTGATGATAGGTGGTTTGAATTCTACAACCAAGAAGAAAGGCTCAATAGAAGTTAAGATCAGAAGGGAAAGACACATAGCTAAACAAAGATATGTCATTGAGGAGAAAATGTGTCGAATACCTTTGGCATAACGACGTCCCGAACTCAACTCAACATTCCTTTCATCATTAGGGCTTTCCTAGGATTCAGATGAGAGACTTTGTACTGACAGAGAAGGTTTAGCAAGTGGTGTGATATTCAGTTTACTGTGAGTTCTGCTAGTAGCACTTTTTAGGACAGCCTTGTTGGCCTTCGTGTTTCACAATTTCCTTGTTCATCTTGTTGATGAAGTCCTCGACATCCACAAGTCTAGCATTGCGTATAGGGCGATGGAGACAATTTGGCCACAACCTGTCAGCAATGGGTAATGCAAGTATTTTCCCAATGACCTCTTTGGCCTTATCATTGGTTTCATCAAATTTGAAATTCGGATCTATAACATGTGGATAATACAAGATGTTAGTGACAATTATAAGCCGGAATAACATGAAATTACACAGAACGATGAAGCATACGAGGATAATATTCAGTTAATAGGGCTGTGGTGACATTGTTGATATCCAAATCACACACAAAAAATGGTAATAATTAGATGTATGTTTAAGAAATTGTGACATATACAACACAAATAAGGGGAAGGCGAGCAAGGTTTACAAGTTATCAATCAAGCAAATAGGATCTACACAAATAATGAATTGATTGCATGTTTCGAAAAATTTCGACGACGAGATGTATGATTAAGTATTAGGTATGAATAAATATAATATGAATAGTTTGTTACCTTCGTTGTTCCAACTGTCAAGGAGATATTCAGCCTCTTCACCCATTGAAGTTTTGTCGGAGAAAAAATACTCGATTTTCCAACCCTTGTCGTTGGCGGTTTCATTGTTGAGAATTAAAGGGTTATCTTTCTTCTTGTTGATGAATCCAAATCTACATCCACTGAATTATTTCAAGCTGTAAGAGTGTCTGACCACATTGACATTGATTTTCAGGTTATGTTTGGTCTCAATAGCGTCTAAACAAGCCAATGTCCTCCATGCAAAGGGCATAAGTTGCCAAGGTCAAACATTCAACGACTTTAGAACCTCGGCAACCAAATCAGAGAAGGGGAAAGTCATACCGATGTCAAATGGATAGTAATAGAAACATACCCAATTTTGACGGTACTAGTCTGCAAACTCAGATGAACCAGGGATGACAACATCGATTTTTCTGTGAAAAAGTAATTTGGCCTCTTCCGATTTCTCTTTTTCATACCACTAGGGTTCCTGTCATGAGGATCCAATAGGTATGTTGCGACCCAGCCGGAGTGATCAGAAGGATTTTCGGTCATTTCTGTATTATGAGAAGCTAATGGTTTGGAGTTTTTCTTTGCCATCAAGTTCAGAACATGAAAGGTAGTTTGATTGAGAAAGGAAAATAAGGAGTTCAAGTAGTCGAGAGAGGATATAGGAGTTTGGTTTTATTGGAGAAAGCATAGAGGAAAAGTAAGTAAGTGGAGATAAGCATGAAAATGTCTTGATACGTGAACGGGCTATTGATTATGCGTGGAAACAAGATATATTACACATAGCCCAATGCAGCAGCTTTATGTATGCTCCATTTTTATCATGTTTAATTTGATTTTCATGGGGATATTTTGATTGCTTGATTTTATCAATTTAAGGTATAATTGATAAAATTAGGGGCTATTGTTGGAGTTAAAAAATAACATAGTGTGTCGACATGACAGCATGCAGTTCTCAACATGACGAAACAAAAGTAGGACAAATTGGTTAACGACGGGGTTAAGGATCAATTTTGAATTAAGATAAGCCAAACTAAAAAGAAAAGCAGAAAGGTACGAGTTCTAGTTGAACTAAACTTCCAAAATAGTAGCTGCTCATGCAAGGTAACGTGAATATGTGCTAAAGTGGAGGTAAGGGGGGCTTTTTTGAAAAAAGCAATGGATAACGTATAATTGTATAAGAACAATATAATAAAATATATATAGATGCATGTATTATTACCGAGACACTGAAAAAAGCAACTCTACACTTGTAAAAAACAATCATCATTGGTTATTTGTGAATTCTTTTGGTAGAGTTCATAGTCCCTCCAGCGATTTTTACCTTAACGGTTTTTCGTGTCATCAATTTCTTGTCTCATTACTCATTTTTGTTTACTAGCTAGTTGTTATATGTTATATGCAAGTCGATCAAATCATACCAATTAACCCTACAAAAATTTGTAAAAACAGTATCTAATACAGTTAAATACTAATTAAACTCTTTTAAAAATTATAGTAACATTATCAAGATGATTCTCAGATTTTGAATGTAGAATATGGTCAACTACGTCTACAACGAAACACCTTGTGGTTGGGGACCTATTTTTGTTAGTTATTTCGAAATACTACTTATTATTATTATTATTATTATTATTATTATTATTATTATTATTATTATTATTATTATTATTATTATTATTATTATTATTATTATTATTATTATTTTTAACTAGTAAGGCATGTTTTGTCAAAAATGTTAATTTAAAAATATTTTAATGAATTGTTACTTTTTTCTATGATAATTTACTCAAAGAAAAATGCAATATTTCAATTTATTGAATTTGCGTGACAAGTTATATTTGTCATCCAAGAAAATAATTTCATACAGATTTTTTTATTAAAAAACTGTAATAACAATATAATATACAAATAAAAGGATTAGAAATTACAAAAATGAAAACAAAACAAAACTAGGCTTATGTATTTCCTAAACAGACTTGAATCTGTATGTCCTAAACAGACGGACCCCGTGTACGCGTATCCCACATGGATTCGAATTCAACTTTTCCTACTCAAACTAGGATTATGAACCCACCTATCATACTCTATATATTCATTCATTCTACAATTTCTTATTAAACGTTACAGATACATACCTACAAGATTACTTGTTATAAAAAATGGGCTTAGAAAGAGGCGATGTAGTCGAAGTAGCGAGCAAAGTAGATGGTTTTGTGGGATCCTACTATGAAGCCAAGGTGATCAAAAAACTTGCAAACACCAAGTACATTGTGCATTACAAAAATTTAGTAGAGAAAGAAGATTATGAACTTCCTTTAGGGAGGATGTCGAGGAAGAGGAGGTTCGTCCCTTGCCACCTAAGGTTTCGATAACAGGGTTTAATTCAGGAGAGGTGGTTGATGCTTTTGACAATGATGGGTGGTGGGTTGGTGTGGTGTCTCATGAAGAATCTCCAGGCAAGTACGAGGTTTGCTTTGATTCATATTCGAAGGCCGTGTTTCATGTAAGTGAGTTGAGAGTGCATCAGGATTGGGTTAACAGGAAGTACTGGCTTACTTCTGTATACAATTAGTAGTTTATATGTCCTAGTAATTGTTAAATATAAACGTGAATACTAGTTGCAGATCGAGACAAACTCTTTTGTATTGATAAACTCAGAAAATGGAAAGTTGTGTTCTCAGTGTATGCACTGCAGAACTAATACAGATAATAAAAACAAACAGAAAGAAAACTACTCCTAACGTGGTGACTAAAGAATCGGGAGCTCTCCAGTACACCACTACACTCCTACAAAAACTCAACAACCTAAGACCAAGTCTAGCTGACATATACATACGTTATGACCAGCTATTTTATTTAAAACAAATAAACTAAGTTTAGATTAATTTAAATCCCAACAGTAATTTGAATAATCATGTAAGAGTAGTGGTACTATGTTGATGATGTATAAATGAGTTACTTTGAATAGTCTAATTTTTAACAATTCAAAACAATTTAATATTCTTTAGATTATTATTTTTAATGAGATTACTTTAAGTACATATAAATTAAAACTGAAAATTAAATGAAATAACGAAAGACGAACTAATATTTTTGGTGGGTTTTTTTGTTAATTAATATAAAATCTTATAATTATTTATAATAACGATCATAGTACGAAATAAATGTGAAGTTAAGGATGTTTAAGTCAAAGTCAACTATTGCCGAAAGCTATGCCGAGAAACTTCGTAATAAAAATTTAATGTACGGCAAGACTAAAGAATGTATCCGCAATCAATTTAATATTTTAACTCAAACTAATTCAAGAATATTAATAGTTTACTTTGTAACAATCCAAAACAATTTAGTATTCTTTAAAAAATTATTCTATTTTTTTTTGAAAGCTAAAAAAAATTATTCTATTAAAATTGATTTTAAATATACATATATTAAAATTAAAATTAAAATGAATAATGAATGAAGAGCAAGAACTAATATTTTGATAAATGTTTTGATTTCACAAAAATGTGTATGTTAAAAATTTTAGCACATTGAAAGCGATATGAGTGATATTTTTCGTAATTGGATTTTTTATGAAAGCAGAATACACAGTTGATAATTATGATTATATGTACTTTATTTTTGTACGTCAATTAAAATTTTAAGATGTTTACATATTACTCTCGCGATGATGGAAAAAACATGGATTTTTTCAAAAAAATGATTTATTAAAATAACGTATATACAATACTATTTGAGCGTAAATTACAATCCTATACTTAAACGTGATGGAAAAAACATGAATTTTTTCAAAAAAATGATTTATTAAAATTAACGTATATACAATACTATTTGAGCGTAAATTACAATCCTATACTTAAACGTATAGATACTAATTACAATCCTATACTTAAATGTATAAATACTAATTCAAGAGAAATGATCACATAAGGATATTTTTAAAATTTTATATGATGTCATACATAAGTTACATAATGTTCTATCAAGACAATTATCTTCTTTAATCAGGTATCTATGAATCAACCCGGTATCACATTTTTCTATATATTTCATAAACAAAAAATCAAGTAAATAGATAACTTACCCCAACACGTTAAATAAACTAATATCAACTTAGCAAAAATAATGAAATTATCAATTTATAAATATTATTTATTTAAAATTACACGATAATATTTATTAAAATTATGAAGAAAAGTTTATATTAATGAAGCCAAAGCGTGTAGGGCAAAAATACTACCATTCATTTAGTCGACCTTTTTGTTTTAATATAAAAATTGAGGCGTCAAGACGGGCTAAGGAGGCTTTTTATTATATTTTTAAATTTTAATTATAAAATATGTAAATACTGCATGAACGATAATTTAAATTTTTTACTTGCATAATCATTTTAAATTAATTTTGTTATCATTCAAAGTATAAATTTCTTAACCA
>PHNY01119265.1:13752-28797 GCA_003724115.2 Anethum foeniculum | reverse complement strand
AGTTGGTCAGGAAATGCATGTTGGGGCATATTCTAATGACACCAACAAAAACATGGAGGTTTCACCAGTCTTAACTGGAGACTCCATGCCAGAGGTGCCTAGCACCAGCTCTAACTTGGCTCAGGCCACCTTTTCTAAATGGCTAAAGCCCGTGCAACATGACAGGCCTTCGGGATCATCTTCTGTGCCACTACAATTGACGGATGAAGCACTTCAAAGCTTACATGTGGCACAGATATATGAGGTTCCAAAGATTGCTCAACATCTACTGCCATCAAATTTGGAGGTAAAGATGGAATTAAACTTGGAGTTAATGGAGGTTGATCAGGCAGTGACGGAATTTGCTGTTTCTGAACAACTGGAAGTGGATAAAACAAACTAGAATCTGTTGCTTCATGACTTCCTTTTCAGTGGTAGTGGTGATGTTTTAGTTATTAGTTTTTTAATATTCACTTTAGCTAAGTACTGGGTCTAGTATCTTTAATTGTTTGCTTAGTCTGCAGTGGTAAGAGTAGTATGTTGGAGTTCTCTGTTTAAGTCCAAAGCTTATTTTGACATTTATCCGGCTTTTTTCTTCCGATGTACTAGTCTATGAAACGTGTTTCGTAGCTTATTAATATATTTTGATTTATCAAAAAATAAAAAATTTAAGAAAAAAAAAATAATTTAATCAAAAATTGAGCAAGTATGTGTATAAAAAAATTTAGGGTGCATATATACCACCGCCCTTGATTAATCGAGATCTAGCTTATTTTAACCATCAACCTCGTTTTAAGACGATTGAGCCAAGTTGTATCAAGATGGTGAGCAACGAGAAGAGGCCTTTTCTTGTGTCTAGAACCGAATCTAATTTGATTGGGTGAGGTGGCCTTAGGGGTGGGTAAGAAGGCCCACTAAGAAGCCTACTCAGCTGCCTCACACACCAAGTTTCGAGAAGTGTGGGTTCTTTTTTTCTTGCAGCCGTTGTACACTAATCTTGAATTTTATAACTATCACAATCACACACACTACACTCATATAAAATTAAACAATTCAAGCTTTCACAAATCTCACCTTTCTTTACATTAGGGCCAAATAATTCATAAATCAATCTCTCTAATCTATACTCACAATGCTTTCCATGAATCTTCTCCCTCCTTCACCTGTCACTGTTTTCAAGAAAAACCCTCTTCACCCTTCACTGTTGGACTCAAAAATTGGGTCAAGAACTCATCTTTTCAGGACCCAAGATGACCCTTTTGGATCTTTAGCAAAACCCATTTCTCAGATCTCAAAATCAAGCTCAAATTTTGGGTTAATTAGTAAAAACCCATTTGGGTTTTCTTGCAAATCGGAGCCCCGAGTGGTGAAAGCTGCTTCAGATGCTCCATCAGAGTCGAGCCCAGATGGGGAGGTGGTTAAAGTTGAAAAAACAAATCAAAAACTCAAGCTTGCTCTTGTTTTTGGATTTTGGTATTTTCAGAACATTGTTTTTAATATTTATAATAAGAAGGTTTTGAATGTTTTCCCATTTCCTTGGCTTCTTGCTTCATTTCAGTTGTTTTGTGGGTCTGTTTTTATGTTGATTTTGTGGGGTACTAAGATTCAATCTTGTCCGAAAATATCGAAATCTTTTATTGTTGCACTTCTTGGACCTGCTTTGTTTCATACCATTGGTCACATTTCTGCTTGTGTTTCATTCTCCAAAGTGGCTGTTTCGTTTACTCATGTTATAAAATCTGCTGAGCCGGTTTTTACTGTTTTGTTTTCGGCTATTCTTGGTGATACTTACCCTTTACCAGTTTGGCTTTCGATTCTGCCTATTGTGTTTGGTTGTTCCCTAGCTGCGGTAACTGAGGTGTCATTTAATTTAGGAGGTCTGTGGGGTGCTATGATTAGTAATGTTGGATTTGTTCTTAGAAACATTTACTCGAAGAGGAGTTTGCAGGACTTTAAGGAAGTCGATGGTTTGAATTTGTATGGATGGATTACTATACTCTCTATGTGTTATCTATTTCCGGTTGCAATTTTCGTTGAAGGTTCTCAATGGATTGGTGGGTATCACAAGGCTATCGAAGCTGTGGGAAAACCATCCACATTGTATCTATGGGTGATGCTATCTGGGTTGTTTTATCATCTGTATAATCAGTCATCTTATCAAGCACTGGATGACATTAGTCCGCTGACATTCTCGGTTGGGAACACAATGAAGAGAGTGGTGGTTATTATTGCCACTGTTTTGGTTTTCAGGAATCCAGTTAGGCCTTTGAATGCGCTTGGATCTGCTATTGCTATATTCGGAACTTTCTTGTACTCGCAGGCAACATCAAAGAAGAAGGCACCTGAAGTTGAAGGAAAGAGTGAATAGTCTCCTTTGTAAGACCTTATGTCAAATCGAATATTTGAAATTGTGTTCTACTTTTCCTTTATTTGGATTAAATCAAAGTAGAACTTGATACATTTGTTACTTTATGTCTCAAACTTCAGTTTTAGAGTTTTTGAAAACCTTTTGGTAGTGAAGTGACTTTGCAAGACTTATATGCTCACTGGTTCTTGGAATTTATTATCAAAACCAGCAAGTACAGTCTGCTGTATGCTTCTTTCTGAAATCATGAGATGTTTATTCATCTTCTATGCATTAGTTACCTTTTTATATATGGGCGATGATGTGCTTAAATTTGCATCTTACAATGTGGTTTCCGATGAAGTTGTCATGTGTTAAAATTTGCATATCATTGTGTTATGATCTCTTCTCTTCCTTTGCAAAATCATGTCTGATGTACTGTTAATAATTTTTTCTTTGCCTAGACATTTTAATATATGCCAAACTATTATCGAATCGAGAAAAGGCAATTGATGATAATTCTTAGTTTCTACATCCTGTCTGTGAATCTAGAAAGTTGAGACTCTTATATAGGGGACCTTGGTAAATCCCTCCTTGATAACTACTTATGGCTTAAGCATTACCCCCACTTACATTATATGTTTTTGGCTAATTGACTAGTTTAATGTATTCATTTTCAAGTTAGGGGGAGGGGGAGGGAATGATGAGAATCAAAAGCTAGACCTCTTCCAGCACTTGGAGCAGTTTTGCCGATCAAGATTCTCTATTTTGTTTATATTTATTTATATAAGCAACACATTGATTTTTATTGAGAGGAAAAGAAACCTTAAGGTTCATGATTATATTATATCCCTCTCCTGACATCTGTCATGTTCTATCAAAAAATCATATTGTAGTACATTATCCTCCATTGTAGAACATATGATATCATGCATTGCGAAATCCATGTGTTCTTGTATACTGTAGTTGTTGAAGTATCCTATTTTGCTTATCTTGGACCATTGGACTTAGAAATTTTGTACATCAGTTTAGTCTAATTGTTAGCTTTATATTTTTTGTTGCCTAATTTTAGGTTCCTTGTAGTTTTCAGCAGGTAAATTAGTGGATCAAAACTTAAAATTCATGATTTTGTTCCTGTAGAAGTAGCAGATTAGCTATCAAAAAGAATTATGTGAGGAAATTATCTATGTTTTTTGAATTATGTCAAGTATTATACCAGTCTTATACAGGATCTTTTAAATATTTTTTGGTTCATTGTTAAGTATGTGTAACATAAAGAACATGCTTCGACCATATCTGTCATTGTCGAGTATAATACAAGTCTTTTACATGTGGGCATGACATTTTCAGTTCCTTGTTAAGTCTGGGTGACATAAATGAATTGCTTCAATGATGGCTGTCAGCCTGTCATTTGTAGAGGACTTTGGTGGCTGGGTCACAAGTGACCAACTAAATGTCTTTGCTGTGATACTTTTAAACAGCAGCTGTTTAGTTTTTATAGCAGCTTTTCCTGTTGTAAATCGCCACTAGACAGATTCTTGTAGCAACCTTCATGCAAAAACATGTCAATGGCGTACACACCCAATTTCTTTATCTACACCACCAAACCAATGTTTGGTGAGTTAATTTTCCGGGTGCTATTGAGAAATAATGCAACCCATAGAAATGATTGTATGGCCTATTACTCAAATATCTACAATGCCAGCGTCTTGATGGAAACATTCAGAGAGTGTAAGTGTGGTCGAACATCTTACCTTGAATTGGACCCTACTTTTTAAGTGTTCCCACCACTACCACCGAAGTTGGGGTAGGGTTTACATTTTATGGTCCACAGCTTCGAGTTGGATATTCTTGCAATGTTTAGTTGTCATAAGATATGATTTGGTTTTCTAAGTTGTAAGTTCTGAAACAACATAAACGCTCAGCGGTCTTGTACACATAACACAAGAATGTGTAAAAATTCGAGTGCTTTGAGGTAGAGCTGATGATATTTGGCGCTTTTTGTCAAACCTTAAAACAAAAAAAAAGATGTGGGGACCTGGTTGGTCAATTTTTTGGAGATACTATATGAAGCACAAACTGTATTTAATTCTAGTAGACCATATGCTAGTTCATGTTGCTCTTTGGTTTGATTCAAGATTTTTGCAGAAGGGGAAAAAAAGTAGGCAAATTAAAAACCGAATTATCTACAAATGCCACAAGTAACAACATTTTTAGCTTCTTTTCTTTTTCTCTTTTACCCTATTTTAAATTGCACATGCGCTAGAGTTAGGGTAAAAGAACATGCTATTAAACTTGGGAGCAACGTAAAGAACTGGTAATGCAAACCTTGATACAAATTTCAGGCTTAAAAGAGCAGGACTAACATTACTAATTCCCAGAATAATCATGTGAAATAACTACGATGCTGTACACGTCAAATGTTACAACAGTCAAGAAAGGAAATGAGTAGGTTATTCTTTTAATCGAGCGAATTTTTTACCAGGAGTTGCGGTTACTTCTCCGGATTCTCCTACGAAATGGTCGACATGCCTCAATGCTTAGGTCAACAGCAGCAGCAAGAGCCATAAATATTGCAGCATCCTCTACGCATGTAACATGTCGCATGGCTAATTGCACTAGTGGCTTGCTGCTCTTGCCTTCCCCTTGTACTCTGCAGCTCATGACAAAGCCTCCTATAGCAGGACTTAGTGCTGCAAAGTCACCACTGCTTTGCGGGCTCGGTAAGGGAGTCGCTGCAGCTCGAACCTGTCTGTCTGTATCGATGTAAAACTCCCCACCCTTTTCAGCACTGATGAGGATTTCTGACATAAGAAGCTCTCCACCTTCTTGGCCTTCGGAGAGCAGGTGAAAACGGCAGCAAATGGAGTCCCGGATACCACGTTCACGCCATGCCTCAAGCTTACCCCATGGGAGCCAGCTATCAGGTCTGCAAGCATCAGGTCTAACAATCAACCAAGCTCCTGGGTTGGATCTGGCAACCCAATCACAACCTGTTGAGGGCACAAAGGGAGTTGTTATAAAGGCTGCTGCAACAGCAGAGCCAGAGAGATCATGTATCTTCACCTTCCATCCCTTTCTTTCTCTTCTATCGGCTTCTTGGTTGGAACCATCAAGAGAACTTGATCCATAAGCACTTAACGGATCTGCCTGAGATTGCCTGTAAAAAACACATAACAGCGATTACAGCCATACAAAGCTCACTGTGAAACAATCATTCTACTATTCTCATCATAAAAATGCTAACAATAACGCTATATTAAAAAATATACAGGTATCAATGCACAACACCTCCACAGAACATAATATTTTAAGTCACGGCTATTGTAATTACTCTTCTCTAAAAAATGCTCATAGAAGAATATCCACACTACTACACTAGCATCTTTCCATTGCAAGCTCACATGCAAATTAGTACAAAAAGAAAACTACGCATGCTACAACATAAAAACTTCTCACATGTACGCATAAATGACTTGCTTTTTCAGGAGGGGGCTCTAGTTATATCAGCAATTTTTCTCGAAGGAAATTTCAGTTTTGCTAAAACTAAATGTAGTTCATTCAGACCTAAACATTTATTACAATAACACCGCATCTTATTTCCTCAAATATATTTTTGCAAAAAAAATAAAGTACATATTAATTGTGGAAATTACCTATCTCGAGTAAACTTGCAACTGAAAATAGGCTGTCTGATGTTGCCTTGAAGCTGAACAATTTGGGGACTCAATTTTGTCTCTTCTTCGAATTGGAAGACATATCTTGGATCTGGATCCAATTTTACTCTCAAATGAAGCTCTGCCCCAGGTTTTCCGGTCTCCTGCTTGCTTTTGCCAATTCCCTTCCAGCCACTGTAAAGAATTGCAGGCTTTCCTTCTCCCCACTCTGGACTGACCTCTAACTTAAAGGTTCCTATCTGCTGTCTTTTGGCACCTACTCCACAATGCGACCCCTTCCGCCCGGTAAAAACGATAATTTCCAGACATGCATGAGGAGCATAGAAACATCCAGGTGTCAGCAATGCTTTCAAATCCGCCTTTTCAAGATAAAAGCTCGAGGCAATGGTAGGAGAATCTGGTGCAGCTTCAGGAGATGATACGAAGGGGATTGGTACAGTTTGCACAGGAAAACCTCTTAGACGAATCTCACATGAATACGAAGAAGTTCCTGATTTTCCATTATTTACGGTTGGCATGGGAAATCTTAGCCCCAGTGAACCAATTGACAACCTTATAAAAGCTTGAGGATCCATTCTAGTCACAAGTTCTTCAACATTTATTCAAATATTTAATCTTGATGGAGCTCCAGAATCCCTGTCAAGCCAGTTAGAAACTTAAAATATAAGAGGTCAACACCTTTTAGTATGGATGCAAATAGTGGAGAACTAACCTGTTCCACAGAAAGAGTCACAAGTATACTAGCTATACTCGCTTTATATTCTACAATGAAAAGTTAAATCCCACCTAGTAAAGTAAAATTGTACCCAGTGCATAAAGAAAGGTCCTTGTCTATGCAACCTTACGCATGAAAAGACTGTTTCCAAGGATTTTTCTCATGATCTAATGGATAGCAACTAGACACACTTGACCATCAACAGGGTTTATTCTCAGGCCTCAGCTAATATTGATACCATATGACATAATATCCTCAAGTGTGGTATCTTAATCTTACATATCTATATTACTGAACAGTCGTATTAATGAAGTCAATATGAAATCAAATGATTATTTAATGTGTACAGATAAAACAACTGGGAATCTTTTAGGGCGAGGAAGTGACTTGCTGAAGTTTTACTAGTAAGGTCTTAACCTCTCCTTATATTCACAATTACTATGTGGAAGAGTACCATCCTTTACATCGGGTTCCATAGGTGTCGGTAAAAGCCAACAATTTAATGCATATATAAGTATGTACATATGATAGAATAAGCCAACTGAGGGGTAATCTTATCAAAGATATCAGCAAAACAAAAGCTAGATAATATTACATCAAGATAGCTTAATATGGCTATATTTCAGCACAATCTGCAATTTTTGACTTTGACATCATTCATGACAATGAATTTAAAGTAATCTATAACTTGGACGTGGTCAACAGAAACTAAAGCGTTCAATGTATATTTAACTTATACGAAGAAGCCTTAAATTTATGCCCAATTAAAAAGATATAAGTGAGTCACACCCTTTCTGTCAAATGCAGTCTTCAACAGCTCGTATTAAAGTTTCATATAACTCTGTTACAGTTTTATACTAAAAAGAGTATGAAAGGACAGTTGGTGAAAATAGTAATATATATAACGCATATACATATTTATATACATATATAGGTATAATGCCATGCATAGCTTGTGCATGAGACATTAAACATAGTTAATCAACAACCAGTGATTAGTATTAAGCTAGACCGCTAATCCCTACTTCACATTATACGGTCTTGGACAAATGATGACGATATACAAATATAGCCGGCAAATACATACAATCATTTCCATGTGGCAAATATCAATTGCACCCATGACCATGTCAGCCAATCAGAATGGTATCAAGCCCTGTGCCAAATTCCCAGAACTAGATTTTGACAGTCAATTTTATCTTTTATAACTCTCCTCTCCGTCCCCTCACTCTCCCTCATTTTCCCTAATGCAGTACCTCCTAAACAAAAACCAACTAAATTCGTCAAGAATTACATCCTTCACTCTACTTCAGCTAAAATTCTTTCTCAAAATATCCCACTATTTTGTAAACCAATACAATAAATGAAAATTTCAAATCAAAATGGTATTCATAAACATTATCTTTCCTTAAGGTTTAGCTACACATTACTACTGTAGGCACTCAAATCTTAGTTACTCTTGGTCATTTTCCTTGCTGGTTCTATCCTCAGGTCAAATGTAGTTTGATACAATTGGAGTGCATGAACTTGAAGATGATTTCTGATGTATTTTGCTAGCCGTTATTATCAACACTCGTGTGACATCTTTGTTATGACCACATGTAACCATCATAACTCACTATATTCTTCCTCCATAGCTAGGGTATCTCTAAATTGTTCAAGATGATTTAAAAGAGTAACATTAGACCTAAATACCTATAATTATAACGCTGTATGTCCCAAGTTGAATATTCTCCTTTCAATTCATCTATTGCTGCTCTTTGCTTCTGACTGATAATTTTAAGATAACATAATGTTATTGTGTCCAAAAGATTAAAGAGAGCAGGTTCAGGAAGCACACAAATTATGAACGCATAAAATACTTTTATCACCCTAAACATAAATTCGTGAGGAAATCAGCCTTTAAAGTATAAATTATAATAATATAATACAACAAGTGCATGGACGTTTTAGTACAGAACAGTAATCTAACACAAGTTTTGAATCAATAAATTGTATAACTGCTATTGCTAAGCCCACTCATCACAAATACACTTCAGCTCTTCCATCCCATAGAAGGAGTGTAGCAGTTGAGTTGATGAACACGCACACCCATATACAAGTACATGTAGGTGATGGGGCCCATTACTACAAGAGTTGTGCCATTTCAATCTACTATGGCCTCGAATAAGCAAGAAAAGGCAATAAAAATTAATAAAATCGTGTGCAGCAAACTAAAATTTTGTAGTGTTACTACTTACTACAGCCAAGGTACATTATCATAGAAACTACGTAATCTACAATACAATATACAAGAGTATATATTGAATTCTAGTAAATTTTATAAAAATTTAAGATGAAACAGTGCTTTTTGACTGATAAACTAATGATTGGATTATTCCAAAAGACACCGCATCAAACGTTTGGTGTCACCTATGGTTCCTTCTTTTTTGGGACAATTTAACAGGTCATATCTTTCTACTTAATAGTTTCCGTAAAACTCAAGTTATTTATTTTGATCATTTTAGAAGGAAAACCATGTGCGTTAATAGATGTTTCTAAAAATGCATGAGCCGTCACTTTAAAGAAACCAATTCTGAGCACACCGTTTTACTACAATCCACTATGCATGCAACCCAGTCTAGAAACCCTATAGTGTCAAGTTCCCATATAAAAAAAGTGAAGTTATTTGCCTTTTAACAAACTAAACCCATCCATATCCCCTAGTCCCTGATACTTGAGCATGTAGCTCTAACTGATACACCGCAAGTTTATATTTGCATCAAGTAAATGATATCCAAATACGAAAGTTGTTAACTGGACTTCTGTTTTAACGGGAATCCTCTGAAGGCAGGGGCATAATGACTGACCAATGTAAAGTAGACCCTGAAGACCTAGACCAGAACTATCACATGAAAGTTGGTAGGAAAAGAAACTACGTTGTTTTGAACAATATTCATACATAACTGGGATTTCTAACAGCAACACAGGGACAGGAAGATACGTTGCAAAATTAGGATACTTCAATCTCTATAATAGGCGTTGCTGAATAAGGTAATTCTCAACCAGACAACAGTAATATTCATCATTCATTATTATTTTGCCATAATCAAGTACAATAAGACCACAAAATTACAATAATGATAGTAATACTAGTCTTTCATGTGAACTAAACTTTCTCAATCAATAGTTCGATACTAATTATACTACTGGCAGAAGACTTGAAATACTATATTATAAACGAGCATATCTTGCTTTCTACACTCTACAAGATCAGCCACATTACAAGTTACCCCATAAAATAATCTTTTACCATATCCATACATAAAATAACCAAAACCTACAAAAACACCTCTTCCAGTTTTCCTTTCTTTTCTTTCGAAACACTTTTATGGACATGTAGGAAAGAAATCTAGTATAGATATTGTGTATGCTTCCCTTTCTTTGATTCACCTTGAAACTCGAAGGACTGAATATACTTCCTCGACCATACCAGCAATAATTGCAGAATGCCTCAGTTTATTTTACACATTATCTACTTCCCAATTGCATAGTTTCTGAGATATAAAAAACTACTCTCACATATCAACTAATTTGGTGATCCTTACGCAAACTAATCAAATAACATATTTACTATAAACTCTCACCTAAAGTTTTCCACACATTAAACATACATCAATAAAGTACCAAGTCTTCTCTTTCACTCAATTCTACTTTACCCAAACCTCAAGTCACCAAACTTAAGCAAGTACTGCACTTAAACACATACATATACACACATACGCACAAAAAATGCCCTTCAAAAATGCAAACCAAGCCACAACCAAAAAGCAAGAACTTAAACAACCAGCTAAAATGGTCATATAAATTCACAAAAAAAAAACCCAAAAAAATTACCAAGAAAAGAACCAAATTGTACCTTTACTAAGCAGCTTTATCTTCCACAAAAGCACAACCAAAGCCACTTTTAAACCTGGAATCACTCCAATTTCTACACAAACCTGTAAAAAGCTTCATACTTTCTTCATTAAATCACTAAAAATGAATGACCCAGATGAGCTAAACAACAACATTCAACATTAAAACCACTTTCTTGTCACCAAAACACCAAAAAGACTTAGACCCACAAATTTTTTCAACATAAAAAAGAGAAATAAAAAATACCCAAATCAAGAAAATGATGAAAATCAAGAAAACTCAAGTCTGGACTCAAGGGTGTGATGAATAATTGAAGTAAAAGTACCAAAACCCTCCAATAATATCATGCACAGATCACGAGAAACACCATACATACACACACAAACACATGTACATACATATATGTGTGTCTATATGTACAGGAGATATATGAATTTCAACGTAGAGGAAATTGAATAATAATAAAAACACACTGAAGTTGAGGGAGAGAGAAGGGATAGAAATTAAATTATAGAATAAAATAATAAAATTAATAGGGGTGGTGCATTATTATTATTTAGGAAAAAACAGGCGGAGAAAGTAAAGGGAAAATATTAAATTTTGGTGTAAAGTTGTATATAGCAAACCAGAAACCACCAAAATATTTAATGTATTTTAAGGTGTCACTATTACAAATTATTCAAGAGAAAAATGCTCCTAATTACGTATTTAGGGGAGTTATATAAGTAAATCGTGTATGTTAATGACAGGCTTGCAATTTTTTAATCAAGTTTGGGTAAATCGTGTATGTTAATGACAGGCTTGCAATTTTTTAATCAAGTTTGGGTAATTACAAATGTAATCTTTGTGACTTTGTGTATTCACATTAAAAAATCTTCAAGAGTCTATCTAAATAAATTTTTAAATCAAATTATAAAAAGTATGGCAGAAAATAGAGCTCCTAGTAGTTCTTAAATTCTTAAGAGTCTCTTCTTTCTTCTCTATTTTTTTTTATTTGACTAATATGATTTATAACTTTATCTGTTCTAATAAATTCTTGGATTACTTTATAAGTGAGTATATGTTCTAATAAATTATTGGATGAGCCAAAGTCGTAGTGGATAAACCCTTAACCACTCCTCTATTTTAACAGCCACTACAGAGCTTTTAACCTATTTTTATTAATAAAATATTTACTTACACATGTTTCCATTCAAATTTTTATTATGGCGAAATTTCAAATATGAATATTATATAATTTAGGTGCAAGATAAAGATTTATGGGGGAGTTAACACAAAAATCTATGCATTAACTTGCTAAGAATTACATTATTTATATTATATTTAGGAGCGAACGTTGTGGATGCTCTAAAGTTAGAGTATTAAACCATATTTCCCGCTCGAATTGCATAAAGTATTTTGATTGTTATGTTTAGATGTTTTGACTTAATAGTTAAAATTTTTAAATTTTAAATTTATCTTTATTAAATAAATTTAATATTCATAATTTTATATGATAAAAATGTTTAAAATATATAAAAAAAAATTTTACTATAGAGTCGAAATACTTAAGATTATGTGTAAAAAAAACTTAAACGCTTTACATAATGGACCAAAGCAGGACCAAAGCAAGTAGTATATCGAGAGAGAGGATGAAAATGGAAAAAATTAAGGAAATTTATTAATAAGCGGGAGGTATTTAAAAAATGCATTTTCTTTAAATTTGGGATATATAATGTGGGTGTAATGTTGTTGGAAAAAAAATCAAATATATAACTAGATAAACTTATAATATTATTTAGTAACAAAAAAAAACTTATAATATTATTTGATAAATGTCTATTAAGACATAAAGATTTTGTTTAAGTTATTAATACTGGATCATGACAAAAGAAAAGTTATTAATACTAGATTATCTGATTATGCTCAAAATATTGTATTTTATCGTAAAGTGCATGATAGTTTGGAGGTAACTAAAAATTAAAACAAATTTATGTGAAAAGTTTGATAAGAAATAGAAGAATTATGAAAATGACGAGGAAAGAAGATAAATGAAAAAGAAAAATGGAAACAGCTGTAAAACAACAAGTATATGACTATGAGAGCGAACAAAATCGTTTTCAAAGTAGCATGTGGATGAGGCAAGGCGTGGCTCATCAGTGAGCATGTCATTGCCCGACCCGATTCGTTATTCAACAGGAGTATTTCTTTTCTCAAACTCAATTCCTTTTTCTTTTTCTTTTTTTATAAGTACTCAAATTCAATAATGAAAATTTATTTGTCATATACAAATATAATTGAAATCGAAAAAATGCTTAAATATATTATCGTTGGATCCTTTCTTCTTGAAAAGGTAATCAATCGATTTTTCGAAGATAATATAAATACGTGTACTTGTCATGACCCAAATATATTGAGCAATCGACCATAAATTTGACCTCATAAAAACCTTTATCATTGAATTAAAATTATGAAAATCCTGCAGATTTATAATCCCAGACACGAAGAACATAAAAAAAAATCAAACTCTTACAAGAAGACACAAGCAAAATCCAAATAATTTGGGAATTTATTTGCTAATCAATAAATTCTCAATTTATTTGGGTTTTATTTAGTCTCTCCTTGTGAGAATTTGGTTTTGTTTTGGTGTTTCTTGATGTCGGGAATTATAAATCTGAAAGATTTTCGTGATTTTGATTTAGTGATAAAGTTTTTATAGAGTCGAATCTACAGTCGATTGCTCAAAACAGTTAGGTCATAGGAAGTACAAATATTCATATCATCTTCAAAAAATTGCTTATTTGTCTCTCCAAGAAGGAATGATTCAACAACAATATGTTTAAGCGTTAGTTTAATTTCGATTGTATTTGTAAATATCGTAAGATAAAATTAAGCAGTTAAATCGGGTCAAAAACCAGTCAAGTTGGTCAAAATTTTTAAAAATGATTTTTTTAAGAAAAAAACAGTTAAGAATCATATATTGACTTTGTTGTTGAATAGATCTAGGTTTTCGTGCGTAATTAATGCTAGGGTTTATGAGCGTCGAGCTTTAATGGTTGCACTCGTGTTCGAGACTACACGGTCCTCACGAGGTGCCTACGTATCTCTGTATTGTAGAGAATCAAGCCAAGACGTAGTGTTGAGGTGGGGTAATACCCATTTAGAGGTGTTCAAATCTAGAGTTGGATAAGGATTCAGAGACTTGATGGAAAAGTCTTCTTGATAGAAGGTAAGTACAAGTCCTTCGTATATGGTAACCAGGACTCCTTGAGGCGGTGGATTCTAGATCCTTCCTTAGATGGGTTGATTACATGTTTGAACCTCGAGTTCGGGTATCCTTGACGGGCCTTCGTTTGTGGATACGAGTGGGCCTTCGTTCGGGTATCCTGGTTGCCCCTAAGGCCTCCTCTAGAGCCTAGTCGGCCCCCTCCGGTCGGCCGGGGCTCCTTGGGCACCTTCGGGCGTCTTCATGGCTACTAGTTGGCCAAAAATTTTCGTTTTCTTAGAAAATTTTCTCCAACCTTTTCACCAATCTCTTTGTTAATCTTAGTCCTTAGTCAGATTAAGGACTCCCCGGGAGCCTAGTCGGGCTCTTCTAGCCGGCTGACTTCTATGTCATGTCACTAACTTTCTACCATGTGTATCCTTTTTTCAGGCCATTGTTTACTTTGCCGCCTCGACGATTCAAAGTCGTGCCTTGAGGGATCATAATGTTGCCTTGGAGAAATCAAGGGAGAAGCTTGAATAAAAGTGCAAGGATTGGTCCTTCGTGGACTTGAACATATACAACTTGTAACTTAATCGTCATACGGGACTTGATTTTTGATAAACTATATATTCATATATAGTTTATAGGATTTTATTCCTCATATTTATTATATTTTGTATTTAATTGGATTTTTATTAAAGAAATTTTAATGTTTTATTGTATAAGATAAGGAATCCTAAACTTGGAAAGATTGGGGAATTAAAGGCTGAATTTGGATATTTATTAGAAGAAAATTCGGATGTGTTGGACTGCACGCGCGTACTACCTTGTTTGTGCCATATCTTGAGTTCCAGAAGTCAGAATTAGACAATTCAACAGCTCACGCGAAGATAACGAGATTTTCTTTCATTCTAAGGAGGTCCAAATCCCAAATTATAATTGGAATGGTCAAGAATTATTGAAGAAAAGTCAGCTACGAATTCCTTGGAAATCAGAATCAGTTTAGGAAACGTATTTGTACTTTCCTCGAATGATTAGAAAACACATTAATTAGATCTATATATACATCAGATCTGATTATTAACCAAAATAACATTCCTAGAGAAGCAAAGAGAGCTTACGCTCAAGAGGGAAGGGAAAAAAATCTCAGAATATAATTGAAGGGCACGAGACGGCTAAGAAGAGGACCTAGATCTACATCTTTTGTATTCTTCTAATTAGGCGATACTTTGGATGATCGTTTACG
>PHNY01119265.1:1032-13029 GCA_003724115.2 Anethum foeniculum | reverse complement strand
GTGAATAATAATCATACATTGTTGCATAAGTGCATATTCTGAATTATACCAGTCTCTGTGGGAACGAACTTAACTTAACCTTATATTACTTGTGACCGCGTACACTTGCGTGATTTAGTGCAAACAAGTTTTGATCCTTCGAGATCTTATATATGCATTTTCTATTTGATTATTTACTTATCTTTCATCTTACTTGGTCATTCCAGACTTGCATTCGTTAGATGCTTTCAAATAGTGAAGTAATAGACAAGGTAAACAAAATAAGCATGCATAAATATTTAATATCCAGGAAAATGGGTTCAGCCCTTACATAAGCTGAGAAATGGTTTCATCGACCTTATTTATTATATATAAATATTAAGAACATGTCATGCATGCCCTAAACATAATAAACCTTTGGGTTTGAAGCATGCCAAGTGCGAGGCACTTCGTCACCACCTAAAGTCTCTAACTTGTAGGATCCTCATCCAAGCGTCTTCTTGACCATGTAAGGTCCTTCCCAGTTCGGGGCTAGCTTACCTTTCTCACCGACTCCTGAGGCCTCGATCTTTCTGTTAGGAATATGTTGTAGTCTTGATGATAATTCTCCAAAAGACCTTAAGTAGATGTGTTAGTGATATCCAAGTAACTGTCAACGGATAAGTTCATTATTATTATCCGTTGATAGTGTAGCTTATTTATAATAAGTATGTAGCACATTCTATACACTATTATAGCTAGGGAACTCAGAAGTTGTAGTATGATTCAAAGTCATGTTGGCTACTAGAAAGATATGCAAAATAGGTGGGGCTAAGTGTAAATATAAAATGTCTTGTAATTTTGTATAAGTGAAAGAGTGTCAACTGCTATGGAAACATCTTCAACTGTTAATCAAGCTTCAACGGATGACTTAACAATACCTTCAACGGATGAGCCAGCTAAATGCTTTCAACTGCTATCAGATAGAGTCTCAACGGATAACAATGAGACTTCAATGGATGACACATATGAAGCTTCAACGGATAATTCAACTAAAGCTTCAATGGATGATCTACCAGATAGAAGTTGATAGCGACTTGACAGAAGCTGACAGAGTCACATGGGTTGATAGTGCACAAAAGGAATGTGGCAGCCTGTTTAATAGTTTTAGAAGAATGTGAAGCATTTTCATTTCAATGCAAAACAAGGGCGTTCAAAGATGCTATATTCTGCTTGGATTGCATTGGATAGAGAAATGAAGAAGCATGTGCAATGACCTAGCTATTTGAATATTTTTATCTTTGTTTATTGCACATGTATCTTGGTAATATATAAACCAAGTGTAGCAAGTATTTTAGTAAGAAAGCAAGTAAGAAAAGCTGTAATTTTGAGAGAGCATTCTTGAGTGAAATTGTAGAAAATACTTGTAGCAGCTGTGTGCATTTTGCATCACAGAGATTTCTTCAAATATACATCTCTGGTGGAAGATTAAATCCACCAGAAAGTTTTTAAACTGTGTGTTTATTACTTTGTGCTTTAGAGTCCTTCAATATTTTCATTTGCATTACTGCATATTCTAAAACACTATGTATATCTTACTTGAATCTTCCAAAAAGAGAAAAAGTTATTCAGAATTCCATTCAACCCCCCTTCTGTAATTTTGTTATTACATTGTTGGGAACTAACACTTTCTCAAGACTAGGTCTCCTTGTCGAAAGAACCTTTCCTTAACCCTTATATTGTAACAGAGGGAGGCTCTTTTTTGATGCTCTGCATTGCGGGAGTTGGCTTCATCTCTGACTTTATCAATGAGGTCAAGAGCTAGCCTCATACCTTCTTCATTAGCTTTTGGTTCATAAGCTTCAATCCTTGGTGATGCATGGGTGATTTTCAAAAGCACCACTGCTTCGGCTCCGTAAGCCAGCATAAACGGAGTAGCTTCAGTTGTGACATTGCATGTGGTTCGATAAGCCCACAGTATAGGTAACAGCTCATCCGCCCAAGTGTTCTTTGAGCGTTCGACCCTTTTCTTTAGTCCATCAAGGATGATTCTATTGGCTACCTTCGCCTGCCCATTTGCCTGCGGATGAGCAACCAAGGTGAAGCGGAGTTCTATGTTATTATCATTACAGTACTCCTTGAATTCTTCATTGTCAAATTATCACCCATTATCCGTGACAAAGATGCGTGGGATCCCGAATCTGCATATCACATTCTCCCAAAAGAACTGTGTTATCTGTTTGGTGGTTATCTTGGCTAGTGCCTTAGCCTCAATCCACTTCGTGAAGTAGTCTATTGCTACCACAATGAACTTCCTTTATCCCGATGCTATAGAGAAAGGGCCAAGCATGTCCATTCCCCACATCACAAAGGGGATAGGAGAGTTGATCGACATTATCTTCTCAGAGGGCTGTCTAATTTTAGGAGTGGGGGAACCTATCACACTTCTTCACATAAGCCTTCGCATCAGCCAGCATTGTTGGCCAATAGAATCTTAGTCGAGTTATCTTGTGAGCGAGGGCTCTGCCCCTCAAGTGTTGTCCACAAATTCTTTCATGAGCTTCCTTGAGTGCCTCCCCTGCTTCTAGAGGTCCCAGACACTTCAAATATGGGATGACGAAAGATCTCTTGTAAAGAAGACCTTCAATCAACGAGTATCTTAACACTCTAACTGACAACTTCCGTGCCTCCTGGGCGTCGTCAGGGAGTCATCCTGTTTCAAGGTGAGCCTTGAGAGGATCAATCCAACAACTTGACATACCAATTGGCGCTATCAAGTTTATGATGTCTAATGTAGGGGTCCTCAGGACTTGAAAGTAAATGCTTCTTGGGTAGTTCTCAATCTCAGAAGAAGCAAACTTAGATAGGGCATCGGCCGTGGTGTTCTCTTCTCTTGGAACGTGTTCTGCATACCACTCATCAAATTGAGTAAGTATTCATTTCACAAGTTTCAGGTATTTGGCCATTGTGTCATCCTTGGCCTCAAACTCCTCATTAACTTGGGAAATCATTAGCCTCGAGTCTCCATAAACCTTAAGATTCTTGGCCCTCACGGCTCTGGCCAAGCCTAAACCGGCTATCAAGGCTTCATACTCTGCTTCATTGTTTGTTGTTGGAAAATCCAAGTTCAAAGCGTATTTGATTATGAACCCATCAGGGCTTTGCAAGACTAGGCCTGCACCACAAGACTTTGTTTTGGACGCTCCGTCAAAAAAGAGAATCCAATACTCTTTTAGAGTCAAGTCTTCTTCTTCCTTCTTGTTTTCAGGTTCTTTGGCTTCTTGGGTTACTACCTCTTGCCCCCCGACTTCTTGGTTGTCAATGGTACATTCAATCACGAAGTCAGCTAATACCTGAGCCTTGATAGTTGTTCGAGGTTATACTTGATGTCAAATTCTCCCAACTCAATTGCCCACTTAAAGAGCCTACCACTGGCTTTCAGGCTATGTAGAATATTTCTTAGAGGTTGGTCCATCAGGACTTCAATCTTATGCGCTTGGAAGTATGGTCTTAACTTCCTTAAAGCGGTAATGAGGGTGAGTGCAAATTTTTCAGTGGTGGAGTAGTTCAATTCTGCTCCATGAAGCACTTTGCTCACGTAGTAGACTGGTTTTTTAACCTTCTTATCTTTCTTTACTAGGACAGCACTTACTGCTTGCTCGAAAACGGCAAGGTACAGATAGAGAATGTCCTCTTGACTTGGTTTGGAAAACAACGGGGGCTTCAGTCATGTACTTCTTTAGCTGTTCAAAGGCCTATTGGTTCTCAGCTGTCCATTCAAAATTCTTCACCCTCTTCAAAGTCTTGAAGAATGGAAGGCACTTGTCTCCTGATTTGGAGATGAACCTCCCTAGAGCGGCTATTCTTCCAGTTAACTTTTGGACTTTCTTTATAGAGGGTGGTGGCTCTATGTCGAGGATTGCTTTGATCTTGTCGGGGTTTGCCTCGATTCCTCATTTCGATACCATGTGACCCAAAAATTTTCCAGATCCTACGGTAAAAGCACACTTGGCAAGGTTCAACATCATCTTGTGGTGTCTTAACACCTCAAATGCCTCTCTGAGGTGATCAATGTGGTCGGCCTTAGCTAGGCTTTTGACGAGCATGTCATCAATGTAAACCTCCATGGTTATCCCGATTAGATGGGCGAATATCTTATTCACCAATCTTTAATACGTGGCTCTTACATTCTTCAACCCGAAGGCCATAACAAAATAACAAAAGACACCAAAGTCAGTCACGAAGGATACATTTTGAAAGTTGTCCTTGTGCATCTTAATCTGATTGTAGCCGCTGAAGCCGTCCATGAAGCTCAGCATCTCGTGCCCAGCAGTGGCATCAATTAGGATGTTAATCCTTGGTAAGTGATAACAGTCTTTAGGACATGCATCATTCAAGTCAATGAATTCAATGCACATCCTCCATTTTTCGTTGGCTTTCTTGACCATGACAGGGTTTACCAACCATTCAAGGAACTGTACTTCTTCAATGAATCCAGCTTCCAAAAGTTTCTCGACTTCTTGCTTAATAGCTTCCAACCTATCCGGAGCATAAGTCCTTTTCTTCTGCTTGACCACCTTCCATGTTGGATCGACGTTCAGCTTGTGAGTTATGAGTTCGGGGTCAATCCCGGGGATATCAGTTGCGGTCCAAGCGAATACATCGTTGTTTTCTTTTAAAAATCCAATCAATCGGCCCTTCGGGGGTTCTTTCAAAGACGCTCCAACGTAGGTGACCTTGTCCAGGTCTAAGAGGTCTAGGGAGATCGGGACCAAGTCTTCAGCTGGTTTCCCTCTACGCTCCTCGTTCTCTCGGACATCCATGTCTTCTATTGGGAGGGCCTGCCCCCCGGTTCCATGAGGCCTCAACACGACCATGTAACAACTTTGGGCTATCTTCTGATCGTCATTCTCTTCGCCCACACCTTTTTTGGTTGGGAACTTGAGCTTCATGTGATATGTCGAAGGCACAGCATTGAACGCATGAAGTCCTGTCCTTCCGAGGATTGCGTTGTAGGTGGACGATGCCTTGACAATCAGAGAAGTTAAAATTTGAGTGGCCTCTCTTAGCTCTTCCTCAATTGTCATGGGAAGTTGGATCAGTCCCTCAACTTTCGACTCCACTCCATTGAACCCGTAGATGGGTACGTCTGAAGGGGTCAACTAAGAGTCGTTGTATCCCATCTTTAGGAACACGTCGTGGAACAGAATGTTCACCGAGGCTCGGTTGTCTACAAGGACTCATTTGACCGGACAATTTCCAATTACCGGGGTGATAACTAGAGGATCGTCTTGGGGGAACTTTACCCCTTCAAGGTCAGAGTCATCGAATCCAAGTGCTACTTCAGTTTTGGCCCGTTTCGGAGCTTCTCCAACTATGTTCATCACTTTTCGTGCATAAGCTTTCTGAGAACTCTTGGTTGTCCCTGCCGCTGTTGGGCCTCCGGAGATTATGTTGATCACTGGCCCTCGGGGCTGTGGGTTACGATCTCGATCTTTGTCCCTTCAATCGTTGTTTCTTCTCTGGTCTCCGCCATCTTCACCCATGGTGAATCTGCCATATTTTCCTCTACGGATCAAGTACTCAATCTCATCCTTGAGTTGCCTATGTTGGTGTCATAACCTAGATCTTGTGGAACCTACAATATTGGTTCTTATCTCTCTTCTCGGGGTCTCCCCTTAGCGGTTTCGGCAATCTGAACTCTTTGTCTTTCTCAATTTCCAACAAGATTTGGCTCCTTGGAGCATTCAACCTTGCATACTCAGTGAACCTTAGTCCCTGATTTTTTTTAGGAGCAGTGTCTGAGCTTTTTCCAGTTCGAGGATACTTGTCCTTGGTATCATACTCTTGCTCCGCTTTCTGCTTCTTGCTGCCCGAGTTCTCATTACTCGTCACAACCTTCTCCAAGCTTCCATCAGCCTTGATATACTTCTTGGCCCTCTCTTGGAGTTGTAGCATGCTCTCAGGTGCACGCTTGGCCAAGGACATCTTAAAGTGCTCATTTTTTAGTTCCTTGCTGCACGGCTATCATGGCCACTTTGTCATCCAGATCCGGGACCTTTAGGGTCTCTTTTGTGAATCGATTCAGCTAGTCTCTCAGGGACTCCTTTGCTCCTTGTTCGAGACTCATAAGAGATACCGAACTCTTCCACTTATGAACTGCCTTATGAAGGCTTGATTGAGATCTTTAAAGGATCCAATGAAGTTCGGGGGTAGACGGCTGTACCATCGTTGGGCCATGCCCCCAGTGTTTGAGGAATGCCCGACACTTGATAGCGTCGTTCACGGGCTGTAAAAATAGAGCGTTTGAGAACGTCCTTACATGATTGGCCGGGTCTCCAGTCCCATCATACGCCTTGATTGTGGGCATCTTAAGCTTCCTTGAGATATGAGAATTCATGATCTCGTCAGTGAATGAGGGTCTTTGATCATCGGGATCTCCAAGAGGCATTAATTCGTAGGGATCAGCCCTAGGGGTAACGACCCTTCTTCTTCTTGGTGGATCTTCCATATTTATGATGGGAGGCCTGTCCCTTGACCTTCCCGAGGTTGTGTTCCTTGAATGTCGCCTCTCCATGTCGTGCTTCAGCTTTTGGATCTCGGCCTCGTGTGCTCGTATCCTATCCTGAATGCTTTGCGAGGTTGTTCCTTGAGCCCTTCGTGATTGAGAGTGCCCCCTGGGTTCAGTCTCCTTACTAGCACGTCTCCTTCTTGGGGCGAAGTCCTCCTTTGAGGATTCAGTTCCATCATCCTCTATTTAAGGACCAGAGTAGTCACGTCCTTCAGGGATGGGGGCCAAGCCTCATATGTAACTGGGCTGTTGTGCATGACCACTTCCTCCAACGTCAGGGATGTAGGGCATCCCACACGTGGGGTTAAGATTAGTTCTTGCTGGGAGAACGGTTGTGGACATCTGGAATCCAGGTGCCTGAGTACTCAATGGCGCATACACCATCTGAGTTTGGGGATTCGTCCCTTGTGGAATCGGATCTGGAATTGGGAGATTCGTCCCTTGAGTTTGAGCAGGATCTATGATCACCATGGGAACGTCTCCTCCTTGAGAGGCGTAGGTTGAGTATGGTGGAATCTCAACAGTGGATGCTACTGTGTGAGTAGTAGTTTGTTCTTCGGATTGGCTTGCTGTTCTTGCCATGGTTGTCTTCTTCTTCCCACAGACGGTGCCAAATGTTGTGGAATAGATCTAGGGTTTCGTGCGTAATTAATGCTAGGGTTTATGAGCTTCAAGTTTTAATGACTGCACTCATGTTCGAGACTACACGGTCCTCACGAGGTGCCTACTTATCTCTGTATTGTAGAGAATCAAGCCAAGACATAGTTCTGAGATGGGGGTAATGCCCCTTTATATAGGTGTTCGAACATAGAGTTGGATAAGGATTGGATAATGATTCGGAGACTTAGTGGACAAGTCTCCTTAATAGAAGGTAAGTACGAGTCCTTCGTATATGGTAACCAGGACTCCTTAAGGCGGTGGATTCTAGATCCTTCCTCAGATGGGCTGGTTACATATTTGGACCTCGAGTTCGGGTATCCTTGACCGGCCTTCGTTCGTGGATACGAGTGGGTCTTGGACGTGAACAATAACTGTCCGTGTTTGTGTTTGGGCCTTGAATATAATTTTCTCTACATAACTAATACATAATTAATTATGTCTTAAAAATTACTTTTTGCCCATATATGACTTATTGTTGACTATGACTCGGATCAAGAGGGCTGCTAAATATATATTAGCCAGTCAGGAACTTTATATATAGTAGTAGCCGTATGGCTTAAACCACTTAAATATAAGTATTAACAAATATTATGTAGATTTTTTTATATAAATCTTACGCTTAAATCAATACTAGATTAATAATATGTGGTATATTTTTTAAAAAAAACTTATGACACCTTTATAAAGTTTAAATAAAATTATATATTATTATATATTAAATTAAATTGCTTCCGATTATTTACCAGAAGGTACCTCTATCTATTAAGGCTAGGGTTAAGCAAAAAGCCGAAAAAATCCGAAACTGAAACCGCTAGAAACCGATAACAACCGAACCGTATAAATTCGAACCGAAACCGAAAAATTAAAAACCGAAATCGTTTGTCCGGTTTCGGTTATACGTTAAAATTGAACCGCAAAAAACCGAAACCGATCCGATTATTAAACTAAATAAATAAATAAATATATTGTATAGAAAATTTTAAGTTAATCAATACATGTATCCATAATCTCTTTCAATTATTTACTTTATTCTATTCTAGGTATGAAATGTTAGTGTAACTAAAATTTAATTAGCTGTCATTAGTAGAACAGTTCTGGAAGGCAATACTAGAGTCTAAGTTTCTTTTACAGAAATTGGTTATTGCGTATCCAAAGGTGCATGCTACAATTGCATATTGACTGCAAATATAATTTTAATTGTTATTTACTTGCATATGAATAAAAACTTGTAAAGATTATTTTTTCATGTCAGTTTAATCTTTAAACTTGCATATTCAGAACTCAGCCCTTTAATTATGACATCAATTAGTTAATTTTCATAGAATCGGAGGGACTAGACTATTAAGAAGGACGCATGTCATACTAAGATAGAGCATGTCAACATATACTAACATAGGTACAAATATATGACAAAAATGACTATTTATTTATGTTCAATATTTTTAGAATTAAAATTATTTATACTTGGATAGTGGAATTAATATTTTAATACTGTGTTGTTTGATTAGTTTGTAAAAATTTTCTCACTTTCATTTCTTGCAGTTTTATAACTGAAACCAAACCAGTTAAAACCGAATCAAAATTTTTGAAACTGAAACCGATCCGACGGTTGCGGTTGTGGTTTCGATTTTCAATTTTAAAAACCGAAGATATGCGGTTGCGATTTCAGTTTTATCATAAAACCGCACCGATCTGAACCGTGCTCTCCCCTAATTAAGGTCCGTGATGAAACAGATGTCAGCATTTTTTGTTTCCTTAAGGAGTCGTTTGGTTGGGGGTGTTCTGCAATCAGGTATGAGTTTCGTTCATTCCAACCTCATATCTGATGTTTGGTTGTTTTCTAAACTCATTCCTCAAATCCCTATAATATGATTTTTCATACCCAAGGGAGAAGGAGGGTATGAGAGAGTGATATGGTAATCAACCTTATTTCTATCATTTCATCTCTATTTAAGTAATTAAATATAACATTTAATATATAAATAAATTAATAAATCAAAAATATAATAAAGTAATATTTAAATATATATATTTTAAATTAATTAGAATTTATAGTTCAATAGTATTTTAAACTAAACATACTCATTCCAATACTTAATCAAACACATAATATTAGAAATGATATTTCGACCACATACTACTTTAACTTGATTTCTGATTCCAACCATGTATATATAATATAATGCCATTTATTAGTCATAAATAAGTGTTAGTTTTGTAATAATATAATATTTTTTTGTTTTGCATCAAATTGTGGACATACTAATAAAATTAATTTCAATAAATGCATTTTTTGTGGTGTAAAATATTTGTAATATATTAAAAATAATAATATTTTAATTTATTTTATCAATATTATATTTGACACACTTTTAACTCTAATGTCAAATAGTTGGCACCTATACAAAGATAAATTAAATACTTAACCTATAAATAAAAGGAAAAACTAAAAAAAATAAAATAGACATGAGCCAATATTTCAATATAAATATTTTGATATTTTTTCAAATTGAGGGTTGCCAATAGGATGTCAAAATTTGGCAAATTCACTTTGACATTTTTTCAGTATCTTCACAACTGCAATAAAAAATTACTAAAAAAATTTCATTTCACATAAATCTTACTCCTCCTTGGCACCCTTGAGAAGATTACTCTTATTAACTAGCAAATCATCTCCTCACTTGGACATGTCTCGCTACACGAATGTTAGAATTATTTTTTTCTACCTATTTTGTTGGATAAAACAAAATGCTAAATGCAGAAACACCGCTCATTTACTCACACTTGTTGAGTTTCTTGTATTGGCCAGGAAACTTTAAAAATCATGCATTGTTAACAAAAAAATAAAATGAATATAAACGGGAAATATATCAAAAATATGAAGGTCAATGCAAAAGGATATTGATACGGATAGAACAAGTGATTTGCATGTGAAGGAAACGGCGCAAGTCGACCCCTACAAACATATAAAAAAGGGACATACACTTTTTATTGCCATTGCCAAACAGCACATGTGACAATGACGAGTGGACGACTAAATGTCTATATACTTTTACAAAGAAATTGCCAAAAAGGACGCAGCATTTGATTTACTTGTAACAATTGACAATGATTTCGACACTTTGTTTCTATTTCTTCCCCCGACAGCGATGCTTTTTTTCTACCACCTTTTCGATTTTTCTTTTATTTCAAGATTAAAAATTTCTTCATTTTTTAATAAAATATTTCTAATCTTTTATTTTCGTTAAACAAGAGAATATTAAATTTCAGAAATACGTTTATTTAATCATTTAATATCATCATATGAATATCTACTATTGATAAATGTCGATATTTAATATTGTCATTTAATATTATGAATCTTTAACTTTCGTCAAACAAGAGAATATGAAATTTCAAAAATACATTTATTTCAATATTTTATAAAATAATTTATTTAATCGGATGAAATATTCATCCGTCTTCTCATGTGCTTGAATTCGGAATCATTTTAATATAATTATATAAGTATTTATTATTGGATAAATGTCGTAAAATATAAATGTTTTTATTTATTTCTTGTTTGAAAAAGAAGGGAATATATACGGTAGACGTAATGATAGGCATATTGTTGGATAATAAAGACTTGTACGGTGGTCCATGATTTCAAAACTCAAGTGCCCATGTTCAGATGTTAACTAGATAGTGTTTGTCCAACTTGCTTCCATATTTAATCTATCAACTCTCTGTCAAATCTTTGTATTAGTGCTTATCTAATTCCTTTTCATACTACTTAAAAAAGTTATATATTTATTGTTAGAAAGATTTTATTTTATTTTTTTAAACTTGAGCAGCGAGCGTTTGGTGTCTAAAACTGAGTTAGGAAAATGTTTTAAAATGATGTTGTATAAGGACGGGTGTTTGAGCAATTTTAATTGGTGAGATTGTTATGAATGCATGGATGTTCATCTTATTTAATTGTATTATAATCAATCAAAATGTATCATGTGACATTTTGCAACAATTTTGTGTAACTATTTTTCTCTTTAAACTTACCAACTTTTATCAGTTTTCAATACATTAAATAAGGGTAACATCTTTTTTAATATACGTAAATTTTTAAACGTATATGTAAAATGGTACGGAGGGAGTATTAATAAAAATAGCCTTGCTAGATGAATATTGTTCAATTTTCATCCCTCAAACATTTACTTTAAATATATATATATATATATATATATATATATATATATATATATACTAGTTTAAAACCCGTGCGATGCACGGATTTTCTTAAATATTATATAATTTTTTTAATTTAATTTGAATTGAAAATTGTAATATCATATCTTTAATTTTATTTGAACTGATAGTGCCTTTTAGTTGAAACGGATAATCGGTTGATTATTAACAATTATAATATTATTATTTTATTTTGTTAAAATAGATTTTTTCATAACATATTGGGAAAAGAAGAGGGTTGGTTATAAAAAATAAAAAAGATAATGTGTTTTAGCTAAAAAAAGGTAATTGGTTAGTTACTAATAATTATATTATTATTATTATTATTATTATTTATTAAATAGACTTGCTCGAGATATTTTTGGAAAGTAGAGCTATTTTAGTCGATACTGATATTTTTGGGAAAAAAAGATATTTTAGTTGCCCGTGACATGATTTATAAATGACCAAATATTAATAAATATTAGTTAAAACTCGGGCGATGCACAGACTTTCTTTAACATTGTATGATTTTTAATTTAATTTGAAGTAATAAATAGTACTTTTTAGTTAAAAATAGTAATTGGTTGGTTATTACTAATTTGAAT
>PHNY01119198.1:1020-13726 GCA_003724115.2 Anethum foeniculum | reverse complement strand
TTCTCTAATCTCTATACACATACTTTTTCTCAAAAACCTTCTCTCTCTTAAATATATATTCATATATATAAGGACTTCATTAATTACTCCATCTCACGTATTATTTAAAAGGAGTAATTAAAAAGTATACTTTGATCATTTGTTTATCTTTAAGCAAATATACTTGATTATTGTCTTGTGGACTGGTACCGTAACATACTAGTTCAAACTATCTTTTCTCTATCCATATTTTTTTCGTAGAGTGTCTTATTAGTTTTGTAGTGAGGTGAAGTGACGTGAGGTGATTCTCGTTCTAAGACCCAAGTCTTAGGCGTACTAATGGGGAGTTAGTTCGTCTTTGCACCGTGAAGAAGAGAAAAGATCCAAGACCAGACCACTAAGATCCAAGACCCACAAAAGCTAAGGAAGCCAAGTCTACACAAGGTTCTACATCAACTTTGAAGAAATAGCGGGGAGTTATTGTCTAAGATAAGTTGTGTAGGTATTTATATTTATTTTGAGGTGGTGGCCTTTGTGCTACGCACCAAGACAAATATTTGTAAGGGTGTAAAGGCTTCTCCGCCTACTAAAGGAGCGAGTTTATTTTAAGGGAAAATCCCGAGTCCGGGAGAGGAGCTCGGGGACTGGAATAGAGGTGAGCGAATCTATTAGAGGTTGCGTCATCGCGAACCAGGATAAAATCTCACGTGTGGTATTTTCTTTTGCTTGTCTTTTATTTCCACACACACGACTTGCATAACTACACGGTAAAAGTTTTAAAAAGGGATAAATATTTTTAAAACACCATAATAAATTTTAAATTGGTAATTAAGCTATTCAACCCCCCTTTAGCTTAATATAGCCCTTTTACGGGACCTAACAAGTTCTATAAATTTTTTTGGATTTTTTTTTCTGTATAAAAATATAATAGTTTAAGTTTTATTCAGAAAAAGAAAATTTTTAAAAAAAAATTATGGAACTATATTTTATAAGAGCCTTAAAATGCGTGTCGAGTGCACGGTTCCCAACGTAAAGAATCTGATAGGACTGAGGGAGTAGTAGTTAATAATTTTATTATTTTATAAAACTTGCCCGCGATATTTTTGGAAAAGGTGGTGTTTTAGTTGAATTTTAATTTTAATTTTCAGTTTTCGGTCATTTGTTCTAATTTTAAATAAGAAAATAATAGATATAATAGGACATATACAATTGCCTTTTATAATTAAATAGTTACCTTTTAATTAGAACATATTACCTTTTATATGTTTTATTTTAAGTGTAATTATATTGTGGATCTAATTTTTTATATATGAAAATGTTTTGTTTCTAATAATAGAATTATACTGGAAATAAGATGATAAAAATATTATGAAAATATTTTATTTTTAATAGAATTATATCTGGAATTGGATGACCAAAGTACAGGACCAAAACTTTCAATGTTTCGTCTTTAATATAATAGTACTAGCTTAGAACCCGTGCGATGCACGGGCTTTTTTCCCAATATTATATGACTTTTTAATTTAATTTTAATTAATCTTATAGTGCATTTTAGTTTAAAAAGGTTATTGGTTGGTTATAAATAATTATAATATTATTATATTTAATTAAATATAATTGTCCATATTATTTTTGGAAAATACATAGAATTTGGTTTGAGAAAATAAAAAAGGTAATAATGATATTTTTTATTTGATAAAATGATGCTTAAAACTCGTGCGATGCACGGATTTTATTTAATATTATATAACTTTTTAATTTAATTTAAATTAAAATTTTAATATTATATCTTTAATTTTAATTGAATTGATAGTGCGCCTTAGTTGAAACGGATAATCGATTGGTTATTAATAATTATAATATTGTTATTTTACATGTTGGGAAAAGTAAAGGGTTGGTTAGAAAAAAAGAAAAAAATATAATGTATTTCAGCTGAAAAAAGGTTATCGGTTATCTTATTAATAATTATATTATTATTATTATTATTATTATTATTATTATTATTATTATTATTATTATTATTATTATTATTATTATTATTATTATTATTTATTAAATAGACTTTCCTGTGATATTTTTGGAAAGGTGAGATGTTTTAGTTAACCGTTTTATTTTTGAAAAATAGGGATATTTTAGTTGCCCTTGAAAAATGAGATGTTTTGATTGCCCGTGATATATTTGAAAAACGAAATATTTCATTTGTCCTTGATATTTTTGGAAAAGGAAATACTTAGATGGAAAAAATAGAAAAGGTAACATGTTTTGGAAAAGAGAGATATTTTAATTGCCCGTGATATGAGAAAGATAACTGATTAGTTATTAATAATTATTGTTATTATTATTATTATTCTACTTTATTAAATATACTTGCCCAAGATATTTTTAAAAAATAGAGATATTTTAGTTGCCCTTGAAAAAGGAGATGTTTTGATTGCCCGTGATATATTTGAAAAATGAAATATTTCATTTGTCCGTGATATTTTTGAAAAGGAAATGTTTAGATGGAAAAAATAGAAAATGTAACATGTTTTTGTTGAAAAAGTTAATTAATATCTGAAAAAGGTAACTGATTAACGTGTTTTCATTGTTTTGGTTAAAAAAAATAGAAAAGGTAACATTTTTTATTGAAACAGGTAACTGGATGTGATATTTTTATATAGTGTATACGTTTTTTTATGAATATTACTTTTTTAAAAATATATAAGTAAGGGTAATTAGGTAAAATCAGTGTGTACCAAAAAACAGGTACTAGACGACCAAACTTTCAATGTTTCGTATATTATAATATAGTATAGATAGATGAGATCTTACTTAAAATGTAAGTCATTTACTTCTTTACCTTATAGGGACCATTCAAGAATAAAAAAGGTAACGTATTTTAATTGGAAAAAATAATTGATTTTTATACTAATTAGGATTAAAATAGTAGTTATTAGTAATAAAAAATAAAAATGGTAACATATTTAGTTGAAAAAGGTAATTGATTATGTACGAGTAGTTATAGTGTTATTATGTTATTTTATTAAATAGATTTGCCCGTGATATTTTTGAATATACAGATATTTTTGTCAACCGTGATATTTTTTGAAAAGGAAAATGTTTTAGTTAGGAAAAGTAGAAAAATTGACATATTTAGTTGAAAAGGTAATTAATGTTTTAGTTGAAAAGAGTAATTAGTTAGTTATTTGGGAAAAGAAAAATTTTAGTTAGGAAAAATATATACAGTAACATGTTTTGTTAAAAAAGGTAATTAGTTAAGTTTTAGTAGTTAATAATTTTATTATTTTATAAAAATTATCCGTGATATTTTTGGAAAATGTGGTGTTTTAGTTGAATTTTAATTTTAATTTTCAGTTTTCGGTCATTTATTCTAATTTTAAATAAGAAAATAATAGATATAATAACACATATACAATTGCCTTTTATAATTAAATAGTTACCTTTTAATTAAAATATATTACCTTTTATATGTTTTATTTTAAGTGTAATTATATTGTGAATTTAATTTTTTATTTATGAAAATGTTTTATTTCTAATAATATAATTATACTGGAAATAAGATGATAAAAATATTATGAAAATATTTTTTTTTTAATAGAATTATATTTGAAATTAGATAATCAAAGTACATGTGACCAGACTACCAAAATGTTTCGTCTTTAATATAATAATATAGATTGATTATATATTCTTTCCGTTTTTCTTTAGCCTTTGTTTGCTACGCAGTATGAATTAGAATACTTTATACGTTCCAAAATGTACCGCTAATCTGTGATCAACCATGTAAAAAAGATGATTTTAGTGATAAATGTGGGAGACAAACAAACAAATAACCTGAAATAAATGGTTTTTGCTATCAGATGTATCCGTAAAATATGTAATTACATCTTTGTTTTGTTTATCTTGATTTGTTTATTTTGAGACATTTCGTTTCGGACGATTTTGGAGATTTGAATCGAATTAAAATCTTCGATTACAAATTTAGAAACCAAACCAAATGTTATAAAACCAATCTAAACCGTACCGTAACGGATGGGTCAGTTTCAATTGTAATATTTTTAAAAAATGTGATAATTGTAATATTTAATAAAAATATAGATGAAACTTAAATGATTCTCCAATATAAATTATATGATACTTTTATATGTTGCTATTAGAAATGACTCATTTTATTTTAAGAAAAGAAAGAAAATTAGTTTATCTAAAAGAAAAAATGAACCGTTGATTATTAGTCATGAGTAAATGGAATAAGAATTGAAGAAAAAAGAGAAAAATAATTTCAAAAGTGAGAAACAACTATGATAAACATTTAAAATAAATTATAAAAATATCATCTATAACATATATGTGTTAACTATTGGGTTCGGTTATTTAGCCATTTAAAAATGATAACCAAATTTAAATAAAAAACTTCATTTTTTATTTATTAAGATTAAAACGAAACCATACCAAATCTTTAAAAAGATTTGAATTGTTTAAATCGGCCGATTGAATCCAGTTGGGATAACTTTGCTCAGCTTTCAGTCCTCATTAGTAAATTTAAAGTTTGTATTCTCAATGTAGTAAATTAAAGTTTCTAGTGTACCTATCCATTGAATAAGCATTGCATGTTAGACTAAGATATATAAGTAAAGTTTCTGAGTACTGTTACCGTAGGTGACAATGTGAGGGAATAGTCTGCATCTATGACAACAATTCAGTCCTTGACTCCACCTCCGCCATACTCTCTTCTGCCTCGGTATTCGTTAATGGAGCGGTCAGTCATCTCACTCATTTCTCGTGAACTCGGTATTCGTTAATGGAGCGGTCAGTCATCTCACTCATTTTTCGTGAACTTTGCTATATTCTCCTCTTATTATCTTTTTTGTTTTTTTTATGTTAATACTAATAACAAAGAGCATCTAAAAATAATTTATTGCAAAGATAATTGCCAATGTTTATGTGTTGTGCCCAAAACTTCACATGGGCTCGATTTAAGGCCCATAGGGAGATTGGGCTTAATTGGCATGAGCAAGGAATGGGGAGGTGATTAAGAAACGGTTAGGGCTTTTATAAGGAACTGAGGTTCGTTGGTTGTGTGAACCATGAGTTGGCCATATGAAGCTGTAGCTCGTAGGAAGGGTCCAGCTGTCATGGTAAGGCGTGTATGGTCGTGGCAGGTGCTATTGGTCCTTAGGTGAAGCCTTGGCTAGACAGGTGAGGTGCTGGAGGCACTATGGTATTTGGTTAGGCTGGATAGGTACTGGTACAGGTGTACCTACGTACCTTTTTTGGGCAGAGTCAGTGTTTAATAGGGACTGTACCTCCTAAAATCGAGGAGGATGGATTTTATCTTAAATTAAAGGAATGGCTTCCTAATAGATTTCTACCACTATAAACATGGTGATAACTTATAATTACTAGATATGTACATGGTTTATTGGATAATTACCTTTAATGGAGGATTAATTAGGTTTTGAGTGTCCTGCTGGAGCAAGGACACTAGAAGCTCACCTGGAAAACAGTTGGATAAACTGTGGAAACTGGTTATGGCTTATCGGCAACATGGCTTGTTGCTCAAGGACAGGAGTCCAACCCTAAAGAACTACATAGAACTTGATTCCTATATGTAGGATATGTAGGCGTTGGTAAAGGGGGTCCGAATATTCACTTTCTACACGAATTGGCACGTGTAACCATTGTGATTATTTTCCGAGTACTTTTGGCCGGATTGAGAAGGATATTCTCAGCCATTATACTCGGTATCTTTGCCAATTCAGCTCTTAATAATACACAATTCCAGCTACGTCCACACACTCGTACCTCTGAGCAGGCAGCTGGAGAATTCATTTTCTGCATAAAAACTAAGGTTAGAATCCGCATTTCACGGGGTGTTGTTACCAAATTTTTCTCACAACATTTTTGGCGCTAGAAGGAGGGGACTCCTAAAATCTTTTTTGAGAGAGGAAGATGTCGGATAATACCAATGGGAATCGAACACCGAAGAAAGGCCAAAGAGGAAGTGAGGGTGGCCCTGATGGTGAAGTCACAAATAGGGACATTTGTAGTCACCTTCAACGGCTTGGCAATAGGATCGAGTCTTTAGAAAAGAAGTCCGTGAAGATGAGCCGACGAATGAGGAAACAAAGATCCTCGGGGAAGCACAAGGTCAGCCCAGTTCGCTTGGATTTCGAGAACGAGGAAGCGGACTCAGATCCTGAATTGAAGAAGAAGCCTACATTTTCTGATGTGGACACTGACCAGGAGAACCCAGACTGGGAGAGAAAAGAAAAGCCACTGGAGGAACCTGAGACGTCTGCTACGCACAGCGTGAGTGTTTTTTATCGTATGGGGAATAAGCTTACCAACAAGGCCCTCAGGCATGAGCTGGAAAAGAGGAAGGAACAGCACCCAAAAAAGGTGCATGTTGAAGGATCGGCATCAAAGGGGTCAAAATGCCTCAGAAAAGAGAGACAAAAATCGGTTCATACTCAGGATCGAAGGTCGAGGTCCACTCATGTAACTACGCAGGTGGAGGATGACGGTGGATCGAGCTTTACCCAAAGCTCTGCTCATTATCCAAGTAGGGGATCCAGTGGAGATGTTGAAGGCGAAGCTCATGCATCTGATAGAGAAGGAGGCATGTATAAGTATGCGAACCTCCGAAAGGCTCTGGAAAAGATGAAAGCTGAGAAAAAAGGTATTTCTAGTTTGACGGTGGCGTCACCTTTCACTAAGAAAATTCACGAATCACCTCTTTCTCGGTCATATAGAGGAGTTGGTGATCTGAAGTTTGATGGAACTACTGACCCTGTGGAGTACCTCAACCGGTTCAATACGGAAATGGAAGTCTATCAGGTGAAGGATCTTACTAAGTGTAGGTTGTTGGCTGCTACGCTATGGGAAAACGCACACCAGTGGTTTAAAAGGCTCCTAGGGGATTCTATCCGATCGTGGAGACATATGTGTGAGATCTTTGTTACTCAGTTTCAGGCTTCAGTTGCCTACGCACCCCCTGCTAATACGCTGGCGAATATTAAACAGCGGGAAAATGAAATGCTGAGGGAGTACTTCAAACGTTTTAATGCTGAGGTACCTAAGGTGAGGAAGACAACTGATGAGACCTATCAAAACTTTCTGATAGCTGGGGTGAGACCATGTACAGAGTTGTGGAAGGAGCTCCAATGTGAGGAACCAAGGACCCTGAGTGACTTTTACAACAGGGCAGAGTCTCATAAAGTGGTGGAGGAATCATTGGCTAACCTCCAGAAAGATATTGAAAATTCGGGAAGTTGGAACAGGAGTAAGAGGAATAGGTCTAGTAGCCCCAGAGATCGAGGATATGCTAAGAGGTCTACCTTTGGTGGAGGTTCAGCAAGAGATGCGCCCCGTGATAGTAAAACTACTCCAATTATTGTGAATACCACATCTGCCCGAAAAGGATTGGGATATGTATATCCGCATTCACGAGAGCGAGCTAAGTATTCGGAATACACTCCTCTGAAGGCATCGCTTGATCATATCTTTGAAGTGGGGGACAAAACTGGTATCTTTAGAAAGCCATTAAGCGGACCTCCTGATAGGAAAGATGAAGTGAGTTACTGCGCTTTCCATTACGCTAATGGGCATGAGACTGCGGATTGCCGTCACGTGAAGGATCACATTGAAGACCTTATCCGCAGGGGCTACTTAACTGAATTTGTAACTCAGGAGGCTAATAAATATAAGGATGATAAGGCGAAAAAGGAAGCTGAGAAGCCTGTACCTGAACGTACCACCAGGGAAATGAGTATAAATACCATCATTGGAGGTCCTTACCATGGAGGCTTCACGAGGAACTCAATGAAGAATTACGCCAGGGAAGCTCGAGGGAGGCCCTTCACCAACGTTTATAATGTAAATGAAAGACCTTATAAGTATTTTCGGGGTGAAGCGGCAGATATAACCTTCACTGAGGCAGATGCAAGGCATGTACACCATCCGCATAATGATGCTTTGGTTGTGACGGTTGCCATAGGAGGGATGAACGTCCACAGGGTACTGTGGACAATGGTAGATCCTGTAATATTTTAGCCTATGACACATATCAAAGAATGAGTCTTTTGGATAAAGAAATGTCTCCTTCATATAATGAGCTGTATGGGTTTACTGGCGGACCAGTTGCCATCGTTGGCAGGGTAAAGCTCCCTGTTATATTAGGAGCTGAACCTTTGTCAACTACTCAGGTGGAAGAATTTGTGGTGGTTTATGAAGACATCTCTTACAATGTTATTATTGGACGGCCTTTGTTGAAAGAAATGAGGGTGATAACCTCCATTTATCACCTTGTGATGAAATTCCCTACCCCTAATGGGATTGGCTGCCTAGAGAGGTGTCAGGGTGACTCTAGGGAGTGTTATGTCAGGGCGATGCGGGTTGCGGAACAGACATATAAACATGTGCTGTTAATTGACGGAGGTCCCCCAACGGAAAGTTACTACAAGTATGTTGGAACCTCGAAAGATGGGGATGAACGACAAGTGGGTCAGAAAAATACAAGGTCAACTTGCAATATGATCATGATTGTGGAACATCCAGGAGAAGCTCCGTATACGAATATTGTCCTTTCTTCGGGGGTAGATGCCCACCAAAAGGTTCTCATGCTGGAAGCACCCCCATAGTTGAACCCTCGGTTACATTAGAAAGGGAGGTCAAGGTGGAGATTGATTTGGACCCTCGTATGCCGGAGGTAAAGGAAGCAATAGGAGATGCAGGGCATACCCTTTCTGTACCGGTAGATGCAGCTGATCCGTCGAAGGAATTTAAGATTGGACAATAAATGGAAGCTGGGATGAAGCAAGCCTTGATTACCTTTCTAAAGGCAAACCTGGATGTGTTTGCATGGAGCTACTCTGACATGGTTGGCATAGATCCAAGTGTCATATGTCACCGTCTTAATATAAATCCTGAAAAGAAAGCAGTAAGGCAAAAAAGAAGAGCAATTAGTGGAGAAAGAACTATGGCTTTGAAGGAGGAAGTCGATACGCTCCTGAAGGCAGGATTAGTGAGGGAATATTTTTACCCTATGTGGCTGGCAAACCCGGTTTTGGTGAAAAAGCCCAATGAAAAGTGGCGTACATGTGTAGATTTAACTGACATCAATAAGGCGTGCCCAAAAGATAGCTTCCCTTTGCCTCGGATAGACTAGTTAGTTGATGCTACTGCTGGGCATGCTCTGCTCAGCTTCATGGATGCGTATTCCAGATATAATCAGATCCCAATGTATAAGCTTGACCAGGACCACACCTCCTTCATCACGGATAGAGGTTTGTATTGCTATATTGGGATGCCGTTTGGTTTGCTTAACGCTGGTGCAACTTATCAAAGGCTGGTTAACCGGATGTTTAAGGATCAAATTGGGAAAACAATGGAAGTCTATGTTGATGATATGCTGGTAAAATCCAAGGTTGCTAATGACCATGTAGCACACCTTGTAGAAATGTTTGACATTCTAAGGAGGTTCCGCATGAAGCTGAACCCTCATAAATGTGTATTCGGTGTGGAATCGGGAAAGTTTTTGGGGTTTATAGTCAATCATCAAGGCATTGAGGCTAATCCGACAAAGATTAAAGCTCTAGTCGAGATGCGTTCTCCACGGAATGTAAAAGAGGTTCAATACCTCACTAGAAGGGTTGATGTCCTCAACAGGTTCATATCCAAGTCTTCAGACCGGTGCAAAGAATTTTTTACGGCCATTAAGAAGGGAAAGGATTTTAAATGTACGACTGAATGTGAAGCTACTTTTCAGGAGTTGAAGCACCGGTTAGGGAGCCCGCCGTTACTGTCCAAGCCAATTGACGAAGAGGTTCTCACCATCTATCTGGCAGTTTCTGAGTATTCAATCAGCGCAGTTCTTGTTAGGGAGGAAGGGCAAAATCAATTCAATGTTTATTATGTCAGTAAAAGGCTTCTGGATGCGGAGACCCGCTATACAAATATGGAAAAGTTGGCATACGCCTTAATATTGGCTACAAGGAAGCTCAGGACGTATTTCACAGCCCATAAAGTAGAGGTACGCAAGTTGTACCCTTTATGACAGGTTCTCCATAAGCCTGAAGCTTCAGGAAGGTTAATGAAATGTGCGATTGAGTTTGGACAATTTGATGTTGAATACAAGCCAAAATCCGCGATCAAAGGCCATGTGTTGGCTGATTTTTTATTGGAGTTTCCGGAAACTTTTCATGTGGAAGGTAATGAATGTGCAGCAGTACCTCCCCCAGAGAAAGTTGTTGAGGAAAACTGCTCCCCATGGTGGAACCTGTATGTTGATAGAGCTGTGAATGGAAAGGGAGCAGGTGCAGGTTTGGTAATTATCAGCCCTGAAGAACATCGCTTGTAAAGTTCAATACACTTTGAGTTCCATGCAACTAATAATGACGCAAAGTATCAGGCTTTGATTGCAGGGCTCAAGTTGGCTTTAGAAATGAAGGTGGAAAACCTCAAGGTTTTCAGTGACTCGATGCTTGTGGTTTGGCACATTCGTGGGGGGTTTCAAGCACGAGGTCCGCGAACGGACCTGTATATGAGGTATTCACAGGAGTTGATGGGTAAATTTAAGGAGGTGCATATGGAGCAAATCCCAAGGTCAGAAAATGCTAACGCGGACGCTTTGGCCAAGTTAGGATCGCAAAAGGAGGCGACATTGTTGGGGGTTATCCCGCTGGAGGTACAACAGTTGCCCAGCATCCCCAAGCTTGAAGTTGCTGTTGTGGACGCTCCATTAGAAGCTTCTTGGATTACTCTAATTACTAATTATATAGCTAAAGGATTTCTTCCTGACGACGAGGAAGAAGCAAGGAGGCTCAAGTATAAGGCAGCTAGGTACGTGATGTACGATGGCATTCTATATAAAAGGGGTTTTAATAAACCTTTATTGCGATGTATTTCTGGTAAGCAGTGCGGGTACATCATGGGTGAGGTTCATGAAGGGATATGTGGAAACCATTCTGGAGGTACCTCTCTAACTCATAAAATACTTCGTCAGGGGTACTATTGGCCTAGCCTACAGAAGGACTGTCATACCTACACCAGGGCTTGCGATCGTTGTCATAGGTTTGCCAACTTCAATAGTAGCCCCGCTGTGCCGCTTAAACCTCTCACTAGCCCTTGGCCATTTGCTGTGTGGGGAATTGATTTGATTGGAGAACTTCCAAAAGGAAGAGGTGGAGTTAAGTATGCGGTAGTCGCGGTAGACTATTTTACCAAATGGGCGGAAGCTGAACCTTTAGCTACTATCACTGCAGTGAAGCTGAAGGAGTTTGTTTTCAGGGCTATAGTATGCAGATTTGGCGTGTCATACAAGCTGATTTCTGACAATAGGAAACAATTTGATAGCAAAGAAATGAGGAAGTTATGTGAAGACCTTCACATTCAAAAGGGTTTCTCGGTAGTATGTCACCCTCAAAGTAACGGACAAACAGAGGCTGTTAATAAGATCATAAAGCACACATTGAAGGCCAAGTTAGAGGAGAGTAAGGGAAGTTGGCCTGAGGAGCTTCCAAGAGTATTATGGTCTTACAATACTACTCCGCAGACGACCACTGAAGAATCCCAGTTTACCTTAACTTATGGGTGTGAGGCAATGGTACCCGTGGAAATTGGGGCAGGATCTTTCAGGAAGGAGAATTATGATCCTAATAATAATGAACTTAATCATCGGTTATACCTGGACCTTGTGGAGGAGGTACGTGCAAATTCGCAGCTGAAGCTGGCAGCATATCAACAAAGGACCAGGAAATACTTTGATAAAAAAAGTCTGTGCTCGACCTTTAAGAGTGGGAGACTTGGTATTGAGTAGGATGATGCCGAACATGAGAACCCCAGGACATGGTGTTTTTGGTGCGAATTGGGAAGGACCGTACATCATCAAAACGGTTCTTTAGGAAGGAACGTATCATCTTGCTGATATGGATGGGAAGCTGGTTCCTCGAGCTTATAATGCTGAGCATCTTAAAAGGTATTATTAGTAAAAAAAATTTATAATGTTAGACCTCTTTCAGGTTTAGGAGAATAAAGGTAGCTTACTAGTTAAAAGCTACCAAGGTAGGTTCAGGATTGAGTACGTAGACTCGGGGGGGGGGGTAATGCATGTACACCTCACTGATAGGATTCTTTTTTGCAATTTCATTGAATAAAAAGAAAATGAAGTTTAATTCATATGTCTAGATCATTTTTAATTTCTTTTAAATCTGGGTTAAATGTTTGGTTATTAAATGTATGGCAAGTGTTGCCTTAGTTCTTCACATTAACTTCTTAAGGATAAAGAACTAGGGGGGTAGTAGGTACATGGTGCTAACACTATATGTTGGCTTTTTTTGAAATAAATTTGGAAAATTTGAATGCACATGTTTATGATGATGTGATTTATGGACATGTATGATTGTAATGGATGAAAGGTGAGTATGGGCTTACAAACCTTCGGTAAATGATATGGAAGTACGTGTGGATACACGCACCTGAAAATGGTTCTTATGTATGGTAAATGCATAGATATATGGAATGAATTGTATATCTTAAAAATAAAAATAGTACTTGGATAATATAGGAGGTACGGGAAGGATTGTGTTCCTGGGTATAGAGTCGCATATGGACTGTAACACCCCCCAAATCCGAGGTCAAGGATTCAGGTCATCACATCACCATCCATTCATAAAATCTTTATATTAACTCGAAAACTCATCAATACAACAATGAGACCTCAATTATTCAA
>PHNY01119169.1:25299-36430 GCA_003724115.2 Anethum foeniculum | reverse complement strand
AATTCAAAGTCATGTTGACTACTAGCAAGATACACAAAATAGGTTGGTTAAGTGTAAATATTCAATGCCTTGTAATTTTGTGTAAATGAAAGAGTTTCAACTGCTAAGAAGACAACTTCAATGGATATCCAATAAGCTTAAACGGGTGACTCAACAAAGCTTCAACGGATAGTAGATAAGCATCAACGGCTATCAGTCTTGGTTTCAATAGATAACCCTAATGAAGCCTCAACGGATGACACAAGTAAAGCTTCAACGGATGATCTACTATTAGCAGTTGATAGTGACTTGACAGAGGCTGACAGAGTCACATGAGTTGATAGTATTCAAAAGGAATGTGGAAGCCTGTTTAAGGTTTTAGAGGATCATGAAGCATTTCCATTTCAATGCAAAACAGGAACGTTCAAAGATGCTGTATTCTTCCAAGATTGCATTGAACAGAGGAACGAAGAAGCATGTGCTTGGATCTAGCTAATTAGAATATTGTGTTTTTGTCTCATTGCACATGTATCTTAGTAGTATATAAACCAAGTGTAGCAAGTTATTTAGACAGTGATTCAGTATTGCAAGAAAAACTTTCTGTATCTAAAATCACTTGTAAGCAGCTGTGTACAACTTTGTATCACAGAGATCCTCATCAATACATATCTCTGGTGGAGAGTTAAATCCACTAGAAAGTTTTTTAAACTTGAGTTTATTTACTTTGATTTGTATATTGCAGTTAGTATCTTTTAATTTCAGAAAAATTATCTAAATTCCATTCAACCCCCCTTCTGTAATTCAGTTGTTGCATTGTTGGGAACTAACATTTTATAATTAGCAACAATATATGTTACTGTTTGATTTCCTGTGATGATAATTTTCAAGATAACAGTTAGCAGACGTAATCAGCATGACCTTAGTGGTCCAGTTTTTGACCTTTAGGGTCCAGTTTTTCTTTGTGATATTACAAGATATATTAGGTTATAGTTTAAGGTTCAGGCCATGATTATAGTTGACGATTCATCGTTGACTAAGACTATAAGAATTGTTCCTTCTTGATTTTGATAGTTGTTTCCACTACCTTACTGAGCGTTAGCTCACCCCCTTTAGTTTCTGATGCAGGTAAATAGAAGCTTCTTTCTGCATGTGGTGGCGAGCTAATGAAATTCCCTGGGACATACATATACCATGAGGATCATATTAACCAAAGAAGGATCCTGCATTTAACACCCGTTTTTTTTTTATTCGTGTTTTCCTATTTCTCATATGTACCTTCTTACATTATGAGGAGTTTCATTATCTTGAAACCATTTTTAATTTCAGCAGTACATTAAAACACTTTGGCTTTATTTCAAACCTGGATATCCAACAACATACATATATTTAAGTAACAAGTCATGCTTCAGTTTTGTTTTGTTTTAAGTGTTCATATATTACCAAGTCTGGTATATAAATTAGTATGATATTTTGTGAGAAGTATAGGGCGTGACATTTTTCCTTTTGAAAATGAGAACACTGAGCCAGGGGTGTGGAATTCCCACAAGTTTTCCACTTTATTTTGAGCTCAGAATGAACTTTGTCCAGGGGTGTTGCATATATAGCTTTTTCTGAGAAACGTGTTGAGGAAATATAGTTAAATTGAGAAAATAAACTCTCAATTGCTAAAACAAAACAAGCAGATATTTTTAAGAGAACCATTATTTGAAATTGCCTCCACTTATCATTCAATTCTGGTTTGTTGCTATTGTTGCATATTCGTATTCAAAACAGTGTCGTAACGTTTAATGCACATCGTAGGAGCAGAGCAAAAATCGGATATTTGATAATGAGGTTTTGGCTTGGGCGACTAGTCTGATGACTTTGTGTTAGATGGTTGTCTCAAATTAAAGGAGGTTTGGTCCAGCACAATTAGTCCGATGTTTTTGGTCCGGATGTTAAGTAAAGAAATTATCATGCTTCCTAAGGGGAGCTGGAGTATGTACGCTACTTTTCGGATGGTCCTGCAACAGGAAAGTGAGAACAGTTTTTAGGCCTACTTACTCTAGCGTCAAATGTGGGTCTGCTTTACTGGTGTGGCTTAGTAGGTAGTTTGTGTTTTTGTTTTTGAAAGTGCTTATATGTTAAGAATATGAAGGCCTCCTTGGTGGTAGTCTATTTGTTCTCTTTTCCCTCTTTGAGGTCTGTTTTTAGAGTTTCTTTACCTCTAATTTGGGGGAGTATTGGGTCTGTATGCAATCTTCTTTTGTTTTTAATAATGTATTAAGAGGCGACATACTCATTTCCCAAATTGTTTTAATTATTGCCTTGATCTCGTGTTTGTATAACAGTGGCTAGCTTCACCACTATAAATCACCCTACTCTGGTAACAATGTAGAGATCAATCAATTACTCTCTCTGTCCCATTGAATTCTATACGTTAATTTTTAGCATGTTTTTCAAGACTTATTGAAAGTATAGTTCCATAATTTAAAAAAAAAAAATTTAAATAAAAGTTTAATGTTTATATTTTTATTCAGAAATTTTTTTTGTTTAAATTATTGAACTATACTTTATAGGAACATCGAAATACGTGCAAATAGTAAATATGTACATCCCTGTGGGACGGATATGTTTCGTTGAATAGTTAACATATTCTAGTTTGACCCTGTACCTGTGTACAAAGATATTAGTAAGAGAGTGAGGTTTCAATCCTAATCGGACTTTGCAAATATTTAAATTTCTGCAATTCATCGTTCCATAAATAATTTTAGGTTTTTTTGGAAACTGCTCTGGTCAACGTTTTTTGTATTACACTTTCGGAGCACCCCAATCCCCATTTTCCCATTAGAACTTATCTAAGAGCATTTCCAACATGATGTACCTGTTAGTATTATAACTGTTAAGAGAAAGTTTAAAAATATAGATAACTAGAGCGCTTCGCGGCGGCACTATAGTAATATTTTTAAAAAATTATTAGATATTGATTGTTATTATTATTATTATTATTATTATTATTATTATTATTATTATTAAATATGATAGTACAACATCTTTTTAATTATATTTGATAGAAAATAATAAAGGTTAATTACTTAAATTTAAAAACCGTATAATGTGTTTTATAATTAAATAGCCTGAATAATAAAACATATCTCTAAAATTAACTGATCCATAACATCATTAATTATACCCGGGCAAAAGACTGCAATACTATCAAAAAATCAATCAAGCATTCCAAAATCATAAAATAAATTAAATAATAACACATATAGTTAAAGGAGAACCAAGAATTAAGTTAAGACGTAATTCCAGGTGATGTTTGGAATTGTGTCCGACTTAATTCTGAAAAAGAAGGGTGAGTTCCATTATATAGGTGTTGGGAGACTTGGTGGGCAAGTCTCTGTGCTTGGGCTTTCAAATACCTAAAAGATTGAATTATATGACTTGGCGTCTACTAATCTAAGAGATGGAATCCGATTCTGACTTATCTTACCGCTATAATTTTATAAAAGATAGGGATTTGCTTCCTTGTAAAATTTTATGTCGCTAAAATTTTGACTTATCTTATCCGCTATTATTTTATAAAAGATAAGGATTTGCTTCCTTGTAGAATTTTATGTTTTGGATTTAACGTCTACTAATTTAAGAGATAGAATCCAATTCTAACTTATCTTATCAACTATATTTAGGTAATTATAGTTTATCTAAGAGATAAAATCTGATTCTGATTCTGAGTTATCTTATCCGATTTTATAAAAGATATGAATTTGCTTCCTTGTAGAATTTTATGACTTGGCATATACTAATCTAAGAGATAGAATCTGATTCTGACTTATCTTAACTGCATTAATTTTATTAAAAATAGGGATTTGTTTCTTTGTAGAATTATATGACTTGCCATCTACTAATTTAAGAGATAGAATCTGATTCTGACTTATCTTATCAGCTAAAGTTTAGGTAATTGTAGTTTTTAATATTTTTAATTAAAAAAATTGAGAAAATTCAAAAAATAGGATGGAACGATATATGAGAAGCGCCACATAAACGACACCGTCTTCTCCTTTATATCAGTATATTGATATATAAAAAAGACTACTGGAGAGACATGTTAGGCATAATTTTAGATAACCTGAAATCAGCACGCTACATAATATATTGAATGAGAAGCCATCATCTATATCAAATCCAGTCAGTTTAGTTTAAATCTGCCGCTAATATGTTATACTTGTATTTATAACTTAATAATTATATAATTTATATATTTATTGCTTTTTACATTTTATAATTTTAATTTTACGTAATGTTAAGTGTAAAAATATTTTATCAAAAAATCTTAACTAAATTTATTAATTACTTATATAATTATTTTTAATGTACATTATGTATTTAAAAAAATTACTAATATAGTAAAAATATTTAGTTTAAGTTATAATACGTAAGTGATGTTTGTTAAATAGTTTTTGTCATGTTTAAATTATTAAAATAACTAGCTTATAACCCGTACGAAGCACGGGCAAGCTTAGTCTTGTCTAATGATTTTTTATATTTCATTGACATTTATACTATAAACATAATTTGTTAAACTTCTATTTATTAAACTTGTGAGTTATAAATGTCGGTAACGGTGATATCTATGGAGAAGATGGGATCGAAGTAGAACTATATGAGCAAACTAATAAAAATAAACAAAAATTCGCAAAAGTTTATACTCTTAATAATATAATATTATAAATATTAATAATTCTTTATTTAATTGCATGTACTGTTTAAAACTAACAATATAAATTCTAAATTTTAATATTGCTATTGAGAGTATTTGAACTTGTGTTTTTGGTTGTTTAGCATAAAAAAAAAAATTAATATCGTTGTTGTGAGGATTCGAACCTTGTTCTTTTGGTAAAATAGCATAAATAGAGAAAAAAAATTAATACTGTTTTTGTGAGGATTCGAACCTTGTTCTTTTGGTAAAATAGCATAAATAGAGAATATTCTTTAGTATAGAGCTAACGGCTGTGATTCTTTTTATGGTTGAACCAAACTACCAATAATTATACCATGTTTTGCTTATTAGCATAAAAAAAAATTTATATTGTTGTTGTGAGGATTCGAACCTTGTTCTTTTGGTAAAATAGCCTAAATAGAGAAAAAAATTAATATTGTTGTTGTGAGGATTCGAACCATGTTCTTTAGGTAAAATAGCATAAATAGAGAATATTCTTTAGTATAGATCTAACGGCTGTGATTTATTTACCGAAAATCCAACGGCTACTATTCTTTTTATGGTTGAACCAAACTACCAACAATTATACCATGTTTTGCTTATTATAGTTTAGTATAGATATCATTGAATATAATTTTATTAATTATACTCTTTTTGTCCCTCTGATTTGTATACATGTTTTTTTTCAAAGTTCGACACGTATTTTAAAGCAAATATAAAGTATGCTTCCATAATTTATTTTTAAAATTTTCTTTTTCTGAATTAAACTTCAAATGTTAAATTTTAATTTAGAAAAAAATAATTTAAAATAATTTATGGAGCTATGTTATAAATGAGCATTAAAAAGCGTGGCGAGCCCCCGTCCCCAATGTATATAACTCAGGGGGAAAGAGGGAATATATTTTATTTTCATTTGTATTAAATGAAAAAATAATTAAATTGTTTTACTAAAAATTCCTTCACAACCCTTTTTATCAAAATATAACCATTAAAATATAATTATTGAAATTTTAAAATAACAATCAAAAATTATTTTTAAAATATGACTAATAATTATAGCTAACACCATTAAAACACAATTTTTTACCGTTCAACAAATTTTACCTAATATCTATATTATGGGTGATGTTCCTTAGAGAACCATTGGCCTAAGAACTCTAAGAGCCAGAATTTTTTGTTAAAAAAACATAATATATATTGCATATATATAAAAAGGGCAATTTTGACAAAAAAATTTAGTGATTGAAATCAATAATAAATTTGATTTGATTTGATTGACAGCTATTACATTACACAGACGCTAAACATATCATAGTGTCTCACAAAATCCTCCATCAACATCATCGAATCCTCCATCATATTGAAAAAAAATCAAGCTTTTTCGGAGAACAATCAACAACTTTGATTTTCTCTTAAGGTGAGTACAATTATATATTCGTTCCCGTGCTATATGAAAATTAGGAATCACTGATTATATTTGCAGGTCATGGGCACTGGTTAAACTATTGAATTGAAGAGTTAAATAAGGGTTGTGTGATTACAGTTGACATTGACATTGAAATTGAATGGGTAAGAGTTAGATTTTATGTTTTCTGATCAGATGTAATTTTGTTGCACAGGGTTCTGCAGACCCAGGATTCTTACCATATTCCATGTCCAATAAATCGTGATTTTATTTCATTTTCTTAAGTACCAAAATGACTTCATGTTCTATTGTCTATTAGGGCTCTTGAGCTGAACTTTAATTTCGTCTTGCGTTCGTGTTCTATTGTTTATGATAATTTTGTCTACGAGGGTTCTTGTGCAGAATCTTGGTAACTTTTTCTCACCAAAATTTTATTTTTGATCATCGAAAGGTACTTCTCTATATTGACTAAAGTTCTTCCAGGTGTGATTGTAAGTCACTAAGTGGAGATTTTGGGACATTCATCAACATCCAGATTCTTGAATCACTGCAGATGGAATTCATGCATGGAAATTTTTACAATTAGAATGTCAATCTTGGCTTGACCAATATACTCGGATCAGCCACGAAACACAATTTTGTTAACAAAATTTTGATTTAGTTTCATTTCCATGTATTCCTCTATATTGTATAATACAACCCAAAATATTGTAAATTAAAGAGCAAAAAACAATGTCTTGCATAAGTAATATTTTAAATTTTCAATATGAATTTAATGTGGTTAAGTAGCATAGTTGATTCTACACTTAGTTTCATATATGAAAACATTATTTTCTTAAAAAATGTTTTTTTTATACTTTTAACGTAGAACACACTACAAAATACTATGTTCTGCTACAGAATATTAAATATTGGAATGGGTTCTTCTGCAGAATTCATAATACCGGATTGGGTTTCGTTGTAGAACGTCAAAAGTTGAATTGGATTCCGCTACTGAAGATATTTAATTTTGAATTATAATATGGGTTCTTTAACAGAACATTGGGTTCCACTTCAACACATAAAACATATTTGCAACAGAATTCATAGTCGAACACTAAGTTCTGTAATTGAATAAAATACTGTTTTGCGGCAGTACATTGTTTTCTACTTCAACATATACAACAAATTTTCAATTAAATCTATAACCAAACAATAGGTTTAGCAACTGATCAAAATATTGTTCTACAGTAGAAAATAGTCTAAGGTGCCTTAATGCTAATTGTCTAATTGTACATGTATGTTATTATCGTGTATGTATATATTAATGGATTGAGAACGATGGATAGAGTCAAGGCTGGAGAGAAAATGAAAACGAAATAAACAAATTGAGATTTGATATAAAACAAGGTAGTATTACTAAGCATCTTAAGGATGATACCTATGATACATCTTAGGTTCCTTATTCTCTATAAATATTGTAGAAAAATAATGATGTGTTTAAATAAGCAAGAAATAAAAATGTAATCAAATTTGTTTAAATTGTTTTCTAACGCGATAGACTCAATTCAAAAATAACATTTGTGTTAAAAGAAAAAAGTAGGTTCTTAGGTTATGTCTTTTGATTTTTGAGTATAAACAAATTTTACGTGAGTATTTAATAAAGACTTGTAAAGCTGTTTATTGTTTTTTTTATAATGGTTGGTAGGATGAGTTATTATACAAAGGTACAACACATGTAATATCATGTATTTTGTGAATCATAATTATGGTGGAATGAGTATTAGAGGTCATTTGGAAAAATATGTTACACTGCATGTGATCTAAATGGAAATTGTACTATAGAACTTGAGAGTTCTAATGCACAACCTATAAGTTCTGATGCACAACCTATAATGTCTTAAAAATATATTTTTTATTCAAATTTTAACTTTTAAAAAATTAAGGTCAAGCTGCGAAAATAAAGGGACTATAGTGCAGAGTATCAACACACGTAATATCTTGTCTTTTGTGGATATAGATATGGTGAAATGAGTATTACAGAACTTACAAGTTTTTTTTATAGAACCTTCAAGTTCCTTGATAATAGTTTAAAAGAAGTAGTATGAGGTATCTTTTCTAAGTTTTAAAAACAAACTATGTAATTTTAAATTTTATCTTTTTTTAATATTTTTACACGGTCTATATTATATTTGTTTATATAATACTAACTCTTATATAAACAAGTAAAGCCTACAATTATATCTTTCTTACTTTAAAGAAATTTTGATTGAGTTACGTGACTTTCAAACTATTAAAGAGAATAATGCATTCTGTAAAATAGTTCACGATGGTTTCTGCAATGGAACTTTGAATATTGTATTGAGTTTTTACAGGAATCATAGAAAATTATATTAGCAAACATTTTAACGAACTTGATCAAAAGAGTCAAAAGAACTACTTATAAAATACAAATAAAATTACTATTACATTCTACAAGATTCTGCAGTAGAATTCCAAGTTCTACAGCAGAACATAGTATTTTGTATTGTGTTCTATGTTAAAAGTATCATAACAAGCATATATTTTTAAGAAAGATAACGTGTTCTGCTACGGAACTTAGTGTAGAAGCCACTCTACTACTTAACCACACGAAATTTTACAATAGAACATAGTATTTTGTATTGTGTTCTTTATTAAAAGTATCATAAAAACATACATTTTTTAAAGATAAATAACAAATTCTGTTAAGGAGCTCAGTATAGAAACCACTCTACTACTTAGCCATAAGAAATTCATATTGAAAATTTAAAAATATTGCTTATGCAAGACATTGTGTTCTGCAAAAGAATTCTTTGTTCTACAATAATTTGGGCTGTGTTAAATAACATAGAGGAATACACGACAATGAAACTAAACTGATTTGAAGAAACTTTGTTAAAAAAAACGGTGTTACTTTGTGTATAAAATGTAAATGCAGCATCAACATCAAAAAAATTTGATTAAAAACAAATTTAGTTCTGCTGCAGAACTTAAAACTACAAAACAAAAAACTAAGCATGAATCTTTTTTTTTTTTTTTGACTAATATGGCTTATAGCCTTACAAAGTGAGTATCTGTTCTAATAAACGCTCGAGGTGAGCCAGAGTCGAACCCAGACCGGGATGACAGAGGATAAGCCCTTAACCACTTAGGCTATCCAATCTTGCTCACTAAGCATGAACCTTAAAAATATGGAATCGTGTTCATACTTTATTCATCTTCCATTATGATCGACAGAATAAGATGAATATAAGAGATTTCTAGTCATGAAAGAATAAAATTTTTAATGTATGGAAAAATATGATAAATGATGGTGATACATATAGCTGAGATGTTACTAGCGTGAGATGTAACTGGCATATAATCATTGATTGATTTTGATTGATTCTCAATTAATTCAAATATCTTAAATTACTTTACTACCCCCTATAATTGATTTATATAAATATTATACTGATTGTCATAATATTTTTAAAGATTCTCTACATTAAACTGAGCCATCAAATCTAGATAAATGACCAGAAATACTAATTTTTCTAAGTTTTTTTTTTTTGCGATTTTACTATCTTTTGAAAATTTTGCTAAAATACGGATTGCAACCAAAAGCAACCATATATGCAACTTCATTTACATTTTTTGAAAAATAACTAAATTTTTTTGTTGTATTCAAGGTTGCATATGGTTGCATTGGAGGTTGCATCTCAGGTTGCATGGGGTTGCAAACCGTATTTTTGCAAAAAGTTTTGAAAAATCGTATTTTTGCAAATAAAAACTTTGAAAAAACGTATTTTTGCAAAAAAATTTTAAAAATTAGTATTTTTGAAAAAGGCTCCCTTACAATTGATTCATATAAATATTATACGGATTGTCATAATATTTTTAAAGATTCTCTACATTAATCTGAGCCATTAAATCTAAATGAATCCGACGGTGAGTAATGGTTCTACGGTTCTATTTTAAGGTTTGGTTCTCTTATGAGCGCGGCCCATAATATTATACTATCAGTATCTTAATATATATATAAAGGAAAACCCACAAGAGCTCTAAAATCGGTCTAATTATATTTATCTATTTTTCTAAAGCTCGTGTATATTAATTCATAAAAATTAAAATTTCCTTATTTATATTCAAATTTATAAGGAAGTCGATAATTATTAAAATCAATCCTATTGAAAATATAAAAATTAACTTCAATTTTCCTTATTTACACTTGAATCATATTTATCTTTTCTTCAAGAGTTTCTATAATTTAAATATAGAAAATGAAATTTCCTTTTTTTTTAAGGTATCAATTTCTAAGTCAAAAAGTAATTAACTTACATATTCTAAATAGAAAAGAGTTTCAAATTGTTAACATATATAATATTATTATTATTGGATAGTTCCGTTATTACAATAGTTTTTTTGTTAGGTTGATTTCCTTCCTTAATTATTGTTTGACTGTTGGCTATATAAGCCCTCTTCTATTGTAATTAAGAACAAGTTCCATTATAATAAAGTTGTATTTTTATCTCTTCCCTCTATTTTTCCATGGTATCAAGAGCTAGGTTGCTTCGATCCGGTATAGGTTGATGGAGAGTTGATCATGATGGCTTTCACATGTTGGGTTTAGAATATGTGTCTCCAAATCGGTTACTTTTTTTTGGATAATTTTCAGTTTTAATCTCAATTGCTGTTTTTTCGGAGGGGAGTAAAGATTTGCTTTTGGTTAAGTTGTTTATGATGGTTTCGTTTTGTTTTGGATAGGACTCTCACGCATGCTCTATGTTTCCTTCTCTTTGATGATATTGACTCATTGATAATATTATTTTTTTTCCTTTCTTTGCCTCTCATCTTCTTTTCTCTCTCTCGTGATCTATGATGGGAGTAGCCCTAGGCACATTTGTATACCTTCTTCGCCTTTTGTTTTTTTTTTTTTTAATTTGGTACTCTAGGAACATTGACCCTTCGCAGGGTTGGTTTAGTTTATTTGGTGCTCTAGGCACAATTGTTTCTTCGTGGGATTTGTTTAGAGTATTTGGTTCTCTAGACATATTGGCTCTTTA
>PHNY01119149.1:322-18472 GCA_003724115.2 Anethum foeniculum | reverse complement strand
GTGGCATTTCAGATTACTCAGAAAAATGTCAAGCTAGATAACATTACTTGTTCTTGTTGAATGTGGCATTTCAGATTACTCAGAAAAATGTCAAGCTAGATAACATTACTTGTTCTTGTTGCTATTTTTTGGATTACAAGGTGTATTCTTTAACGTTACAATGAGGTCTTTTCGGTTTGGAAGGCGGTCTGTAGCACATCGAGAATCTTGCACCCGTGATGATTCAAAAGAAAGGAGGGGATCGGATTCTTGACAGATAATTGTTACAACATATTTACCGCTAACAACTGATATTAAGTGCGATAAGATAAAAATTAAAAAATTTGTCGAACTTCTGTAAAAGTGAATGGGCCTCCTGCATTCACGTGATAAATATGTTGGGATCCGGAACCAAGCTAGATGGTGTTAATTTCTCATTTACTCTATTACTACTACTTGTATTGCAATGTGTATTCTTTTTTGGAAGGCTGTGGATGGTTTTGAGTCAAGTGTACAAGATTGGTTTCATTTCTAATGACATTACTTCCTCAGACTATGGTAAGTTGAGGAGAGTACTTAGTTTGTATGAAACTCAGGCTAGAGGGTACATTACAAGCCTGACCCGATTGCTTTTGCAGCCTTGGGTAAATTTTCTCAAGCTAGGGATCATGATGGATTTAGATCTGTTAAGAAGGCAATTGAAGTTGAAACTGATTTATTTGTGCAATATGTTGTTTGAAGCGTTGAGTAAACACTAAGAAGCCTGGTTTAGAGGCTAAAGATGCACCAGAATCATGGAACAACGCAAGGTCTAATGAGGGGCAGCGGATTATATATCGTATAATATAGCACTGATTGTGTGCTAGTTTGGATTGGCGGAAGAAGCTAAAAGACTACTAGAGACTACGAGAAATCCGAGAATGGAAGCCTGATAGCTGGAGCTACACTGCAGTATTTGATAGATACTAAATGGAAGTGGAGGTGATGTAGAGTAAAATTACTTGAAACTTTCACTAACTTTGTTCAAGGAACATTTGCTATTCAATATGGTACATGTGTACATACAATGGTTCTTTACTAAATTTGTTCAACGGCCGACTCTTTTCTGGTGCATGCATCGGCATCTGGTGGTGTTATAGACAAGCTCGAATTACGCAACATATAGCTCAGCCTTTCCGTCGATGAAAAGGCTCATGAACTCTTCTCCGTCTACACTTTCCTTCTCTATAAGGAGTTGAGCAAGCTTGTGGAGTATGTCAATGTGCGTGTTGATGATATCTGTGGCCCTTGCATAAGCCTTCTCGACGAGCTCTCTTACTTCTGAGTCCACCACATCAGCAGTTGCCATAGAGTAATCTTTCTGAGAAGACATCTGGGTTGCAATAATGCAAAGAAATCAGTAATGTAGAGTAATGATTATATGAAAACAAATGAGTTATATATCAAATGATACATATTATTCCCTGAATCAAGGAACAAATTTACCTGTTGTCCTAAGAAGGGGTTTCCGCCAGGTCCACCTACAGCTACTTGGCCAATCTTTTTGCTGAACCCAAATCTCTCGACCATCTGGCGTGCAACCCGAGAAACTTGCATAAAGTCGTTCGATGCTCCTGTTGTTACGTTCTCTTTGCCAAAAATAACCTCTTCCGCGACCCTGGCATCATGATAAGGTCAGAACCACAATTACAATAAACAATTCTAGGAATCTATATACAATAAAAGATTAGTAGAAATCAACATATTATCCCAAAGTAGCCAATGCAGAACACGCGTACCATATGTGGATGACAAACATTAACTTAAATATTGAGAAAATATAGAGTTTTGGCAACTAACCTTCCACCAAGGGCAACTGCCATCTGATTCTCAAGGTAACTTCTGCTATATAAGCCAGATTCAAGCCTCTCTTCACTAGGAGCGAAAAAGGTTAGGCCACCAGCTTGCCCTCGAGGAATAATAGATATTTTAGCTACTGGATCGTATTCAGGCATAAGTGCACCAACCAAAGCATGGCCAGCCTCTGCATGTGGAGGTAAACATGCACCATTATATACATGAAAACAACCAGAACATATACATCACAAAAAGAAGTTACATAAGAAATGTGAATTACAAACCATGGTAAGCAACCAATTTCTTTTTCTCTTCTGAGACCACAGCATTTTTCTTTTCTGGCCCAGCGATTATCCTCTCCAAAGCATCAGCTATTTCATCTTTGCTAATTTCTTTAAGGTCGCGTCTGGCTGCTAGAATGGCTGCTTCATTCATCAAGTTCTGTAAATCAGCTCCTGTGAAACCTGGTGTTCTCCTTGCAATCTTATCAAAATCCACATCCTTTGCTAGTGCCTTTCCTCTAGAGTGCACCTGCCATTACACAATAAATAAACACAATAAGAACTTTTTGTTTGATAATTAAGTAATCACAATGACACCTCTTCTATTACATGGTCGTTTCAACTTTACTGATTACATAAGTTTAATATATGAAGAAGCTAGGCAGAGGCTCGAATATAAGTCGATCATCTACACGATTTATAAAATTATTTACACAGACAAAATCCCAAATTTGACAGACACGGCCTGATTAGCAAATTATGACCAAAATTAGCCCCTATTAAAATAAAGGTCTCTTAAGCTCTCTATTTTCATTTTTTTTAAAAGACTTTAGTAAGCTTTAGAATGACAAATAATTGAAACGTGTCGACTCAAAATCCAAAATTGCCACACCTAGGCGCAGCTTATAAAAGCATTTATAAGGTTCCAAAGTCATACAAGTAGAATAGAGAGGCTTAGATGTAAAATGCATAGGAAATGTGTCTTAATTTTTTAAACTCTCCGACTCCCACGTTTTTGACAGGGCATATCATACTCTTTTATTAAGTTCACAATCAAGAATATTGCTGAGCACGATGACAGTGCTCAAGTGGTAAGGGCTTATCTCTTGTCGACACTGGAGACTGGGACAACAAGAGATAAGCTTTTACCACTTGAGCTATCTCATCGAGCTCGAACCAAAATATTTCTTGATCCTCCCTTAATGTGGAATATGCTATATTGGCAACTAAATTATTCATTTTTCATCTTCTCTATTGTTATTACTAGTCACGTCAATTTATTGGACTACAGTTAACAAAATCTAGAACACTGCAAACAAAAACAACACATGCAAGAAAATTATGACATATAATGTTCAGTTAGAGTATGCAAACCTGAAGGATCTTGACTCTACCAGCAACATCAGGCCTGTCCACTGTAACCTGTCTATCAAACCTTCCAGGCCTTAGCAATGCGGAATCAAGAACATCAGGTCTGTTTGTAGCAGCCAACACTATAACCCCGGAATTACCAGAGAACCCATCCATCTCCGTCAACAACTGATTAATAGTCTGCTCCCGCTCATCATTCCCCCCTCCCATTCCAGCTCCTCTCTGTCTCCCCACAGCATCAATCTCATCAATAAACACAATACAAGGCGCTTTCGACTTAGCCTTCTCAAACAAATCCCTAACTCTCGACGCACCAACACCAACAAACAATTCCACAAACTCAGAAGCAGCACACGAGAAAAACGGTGTACCAGCCTCACCAGCAACCGCCCTAGCCAAAAGAGTCTTCCCTGTCCCCGGAGGTCCAACCAAAAGACACCCTTTCGGAATCTTAGCTCCCAAAGCAGTATACTTATCCGGATTCTTCAAAAAATCAACCACTTCCTGTAACTCCAATTTAGCCTGATCAGCACCTGCAACATCAGCAAAAGTAACCCCAGTTTCCGGAACCTCCTGAAACTTCGATTTCGACCTCCCAAAATCCATAGGACCCCCTAATCCACCAGGTCCTCCAGCACCACCTTGACCTCTCCTAAACAAAAAGAAAAGTCCAGCAAATGCAATCACTGGAAACAACAAATTCCCAATAAACCCCAACAACCCATTACTAGATTCCCCTTCCGAAACCGAAATATCGACACCATTCATAGCTAAAATGTCAATAAGATCAGGATCATTAGGCACAACAACACTAGCTCTTCTACCATCAATTGCAGTCAATTGCAAAACACCACCTTCTTTATTAAACCTAACTCTCTCAACTTTTCCCTTTTTTACAGCATTCAAGAACTCACTGTACCTCCATTGACTCCCATCAGGCAAATCAGAAGACACCCCTTGTGTAATTGGAGCATTTAAAGAAAGGGTTTGTGAAAAAGGTGAAGACTTTGATGTATTTTCAGCTTCAATCACAGTTATTTCAGGTGGGTTTGGTGCTGAAACGGTGTCGTTTAAGGCAATAGCTTGGGGAGTGATGGAAGATAACAATAAGGTAGCTAAAGTTGCATTTGTTGAAAAATCTTGAAATTTTGAACTGGGATTCTTGATTTTCTTGTTAAGGCCTGTTTGGGTGATGATTAATTTTTTTCTAGAGAGAGAAGGTAAAGATGAGGAAGATGTTGTTTTGGGAGTTGGAGGAGAGAGAAGGACTAATTGGGTGCCTAAGAATTTAGATGAAAGTGTTGAGTTTGAAGTGGAAGCCATGTTTTTTTGAAGATGAGTTATGAGGGTTATGAGTTATGTATGAAATGTGATATTGAAGAGTACAAGGTTTATATGTTTTGGTCAAGAAAGGAAGAGAGTGTTGAGTTGGGGACATGCTTGAATTAAGTCCATGAGTTGAGGTGTTGCTTGGATAGCATCAACGTGTTTCTATGGATATCCCTCATTCACTTTTTTAAGCAAACAGTGCCTTCTAATTTTATAATTTGCTATTTTTTCATTTTAGTTATAAATGACGAGAATCGGAATTAGTTTGTTTCGGATAATCAATACTCGGTGATTAGTCGAATATATTTAAAAATATAATAATAATAATTTATTAAACTTGATATATTAATTTAACAAAAATATATAAAGAATAATCGGATTTTAAAAATCAAATCGGCAGAATATGTTGTAACAATTAACTGAGTGATTAATCAGTAAAATCAGTAACTTTTAGAACGAAGTAAGTTATTGTTGCTGCCTTTTTTGTTCTGTATCAAGTACTGAAATCATCATTCTTAGCTGAAAAAATATTGAAAACATTTAACATTATCATTAAGTTACTAAATTATTTATAAATAAATAACTACTATTTGATTTAAGCTACATAAGAAATTCCCCAAGAAAAGACAATTAAGAAAGAGTTGAACATAAGCTAAGAAAGGGTTGAACTTCATGAAGGACTGCATCAAAATCTTAGAAATACAGGGGTCTTTCAAGGAACGCCAATCCCTACAGTCTAAAAGAATAAATAAAATGCATTTTGCTTACAAGGAGAGTTTTTTCTTTCAACTAAAATGAAGTTTCATAATGATTTCAACCTTTCTGTTACAAAATGTACTTGAACTGGATTTCAGATTGTTATCGAGGTGAGGAAGGCAGCTCTGGTGAATCGTCGTTTGGAGGTGGTGGAGAAGATCCAAAATCAAGATTTGGATAGACACCAGGTGGTCTTTCTCGTGGGTTGATGGAAAGCAACTGGGAGGAGTCTCCCACAACATCCGCCCATCCGTAATGAGGGTCAGCCCTTCAATCAGAAATCAAAAAATAGAATATGTTAATGAAAACCTCATTCTCACATAGCTAAGCTAAAACAAACTTCTCGGAAAGACTATCAGTACAGTAAAAAATGTGTCTTACTCATAGTAAGTCTCTTCATCTACTACAATATCCCAGCTTTCGCCTGTTGTGCTCTTGCCATATTTGTGGACTTTGCTGTTAGACAAAGGCCAGGCAAATTATTTAACAGCAAAAGATTACACATCATATATACTACATCTATGACAAAAGTAGAGAACCTTTTATATTCAAAACATATCTTACCAGAAAATGAGCTATCTGTCATTCAACTATCTAATTAATTGTTCGCATATATTGTTGTTTACACATAGTTCTAACTCAAAATTGCAAAATTACGGGCAATATGATATGCACCTAGAAAATAAGAGGTGAGGGGTTGAAGGCCAAAATAACGTAAATTCTGCCATAAAGCCATACATATCCCAAATGTAGAACTTGTGTGGCACCAACACGGATTGTTGCGTCAAAGACATGCAAGGCTTTTCATTTTTAGGGACAACATTGCGTGGAGACTTTTATGCATTGCGAAAATGTGTATCACCTGCCACACATCAGAGGGAGGCGCGACTATACACATGACGCGTCGTTTGTGGCCCAACTGTTGTGCATCCAAGAAATGGGGGGCACAGCCAGAAACAAAATAAAAAAAAATTGGCATGCGCATTGCATGTTTTTACATGACACATTGCGCACCCTCATCCCAGTTTGAGGTATTTTGGTTGCCATTCCTAACTGGTATACTAACATTTTTACGGATTAACTTCAGCTGCTTCGATTAAAAGAGAAGTATGAAAGGAAGTACTATTTTCTAAACTTGCTCGTCTCAAAGAAGTTTGGGATAAAACTAAATAATTGAATCTGATTTCACTGTAATAGCATTAAAAAAGTGTAAAAAGAGGTAAAAGTATATAAAACTACAGCCACTTTGTTTCACATAAATGTTGTAGATGAATAGAAATAAAAAGAAGATTGAATCCAGATTAAGAGCATTAATGAGGCATACCCATTCCCGAAGTGTTCTTCTCCCCAAGTCCGTGACCAACCTAGATATTAGAGAAAAAATTATGGACTGTGCAGCAATTTAACAAGCAAAAAAAAGATATAAGCAAATCATATTTAATCAATAAAATTAAAAGTGGTAGTTATGCTTTCATTTCGGTTCTGTCTGTTCTGACAGAATCTAAAGTAATGAGCACATTTTTTTAAAATTAAGGATGTTCGCAACTGGAGGAACTTTTTATACTTATTTATTTTTGTACAGCTTCTAGGATATTATCTTTTTAGCCTAATTATAAATTTTAACCAGATTATCTTTTATATATATACTATTGAGGATCCAATATTTGAAATCCATATAATTTTATGGCTGTTTGTATTTTTCACTTCATTGAATTTAACCTGGTCCAGTAGTTAATAATAACTATATTAATATACAATTTCAGTGCACACAAATGAAAACATACGCTCAGCACTAGGAGATACATGCCAAGTCTCCCCTTGACGAGAACCAATGCCAGCAAAGAATTTCTCCTCCCACTTGTCTCCCCATTTAGTTCCCAATTCAGTCTCAGCCCATTTATCTGTCCTGAAATATAGATATATGAATATAAACAATTATATATTATAAGCTACAGATATATAATGCCGAGTGTACCTACTACCTACAAGTCCACTTAATAATCACAAAGAAATTTGCATTTGCTGGCAGTAACTTCCAATTTTCAGTAGACAGCCTATCAAGAATATCGAGTATATGCTGTTTTGCAATAACACCAGGTAAACAACATAATATGTTGTTTTTCTTTTAAGTAATAGCTTTAAGCAATTTATTTTTTAGGTGCATAATCACACACCATGTCTCTTGCAAGACTCGATCCCCCTTCCTCTAGCTGAAGAGAGATAACATAACAATGACAACCTTTTGGATAGGTTTTGTCTCCTTATCATAGATATACACAAATTCTAGGTATGGTATGTACCAAGAAAGGATATGTAGCATCAAAACATGTAACAAAGAATACCATTTTAGAACTGATCCTCTTCCATCATAATGCTCTCCCCACTTTTCCCACCATGACTGTTCATTCAATCTACCATACTTATGAGCCCCTTTCTCCGTCCATCCTTTAGCGTCATATTTCTCCCACCTACGTTTAAATATGACTTTCCATCAGTATTGAGTTTGTTAAAGTCTAAGAAAACTGCAACTAGTAATGAATATATACATACCAGTTCTCATACCATCCAGCGTTTTCTGTGCCCGACTTTGCTTGTTTTTGTGCACTCCTTTCTATTCTAGCAAGATTACTGCAATTCCACAGAGCAAGACTTATTTCATCATATTTATGGAAATTTACATGGTGAACATATTCTTATAACCGTTTATAACGCTTTGTCACTGACACAAGTGACGAACATCTTAATCTGGCTATAAATGATTCATTGTTACCTCCATTCATCTTGGTGAAGAACTTCTCGCCATGTTTCCCACCAGGAATCCCCTTCGACATTTCTTCCTGATTTCTCCACGCCTACAAAATTACTGATGAGTTGATTACCAAAGAAGATGTGGAAGTCATTAGAAAATAAAAGATATATCCCTATATGTAGTCACGTAGAGAAAAAGTCCCTATATGTACGTAGAGTAAACAGTTTTTGGTAAAGCCATTATAAAGAACAAATTGAAACTAAAAACTTATGCTTAGTACAACTTGTAAATAAATTCAAATAGCACTATATAATAAGACGACTACTTTCTACGACGAAGTTAGGATAGATGGAATTTTCAAAATAACATTATTAATATTGATATAGAAGTAGAAAGAAAACAGCAGTGAAAACCCACGTGATGTTCAGCACGATTCTGAACCAACACTTGTTCTTAGCATATCTTGCAAGGACAAATATTCAAGCTACTAGCACCCAAATTACAAACTAATTTATGAATTTCAAAATGACAGGATAAAACAGTAAGAGAAGATCTTCTTCAGCTGATTTAATAAATAAACTGGCAAGAGTAAGAAGATGGCAGGATAAGTGACATACCAAGCTCTTTATATCCGGTCCAATCACTTTTCTCCCACCACTGTCAAGTAGATCAACAAATCCAATTAAATGCATCCACCTGGGATGATACTTAATAAGGTCACAAAATAATTATTTTCTTTTTAAAGTTACAGGCAGCAATTATCTTGCTGATCATGAAGTTAACAGTGCACCATATATCTTTTTGATGCTTTTGCCAGGTTCCAGATTTTCTTATCACAAATAATCGCATTCTAGAAACAAAACATAAGAAACAGAATTCCAAAAAAATACAGTATTTTTCATTCACGGAAATGTTGTCATGGCGTTACAAGCTTCCATGAGAACTATGAAGTTGGACTGGTGTCAGGGTCACTAATGAGCCTTATTACCATTCTTGTTCTTTATTACATTGTTGTTCTAAACTAATTGGACAAGAATGTTATGAAGTTCAATGAAGACCGAGGCTCGTATAGGGTACGAACTATTACTAAGATCTAAGCACTAAATTGGTCATGAGTAACGAATATAGCTCAACTATCAAGTTTCAGGAAGATTGATTGGTCTGCAGCGGCTCCTATAATGTTCAAGTGCCCGTGAAAATGAGCTATAAGTGATTATTTAAATAATAAATGTAGCTGATTTCTTTAATAATTTAAACATCTTAATGGAAATTAGGACCAACACGAAGCAAAAATGAAAAAAATAATTCAGATTTATTTTATTTTAAAAATTTAGGAATATAATTTATTAGGAGTTCAGCTAAATTTGATCGATAATTACCAGGAATATTTTAGGTCATAGTACTATAACAATAGAAGTATAAAATTTCTTTTTAAAGACTTTAATTATTGAAATAGAGAATTTCAATTCTTTTCTTATGCGGTTAAGAAATCCTAGGGGTATGATTCTTTTGTGGTTGGATCACCTTAGGGATAGTTGGTATATACTGCGGTAAATACACCCAAACCTAAACTTTTACTGTTTTACTTCTTTTTAATTCTTTGTTTTGTATCACTCGAGGCCTTCCCAAATCCTTTTGCACTAGGTACGCGAGAGTAGCTGATTTTTGTTGTCTAATTGGGTAGGGGGGGTGATATTACTGTATTTCTTCCCTTTTCCAAAATGCAATGGAGTTTGGATATATAGCATAAATTTTTATTTAAGAGGATTTGAACTTATCTTTGTTACTTTTAATAACTCTGATAAAGGCCCCTCAAATTGTCAGCCGTCGGTACTATTTGGATGTTCAACATACTTGAAAAAACATTATACTAAAATGAACACAAGGATCAAATGCTACACATCATTCAGTTATTTACAATCTCATTACACATAAACTTTTAAATATAATAAAATTATACATTAAATCCTAAATAGCTTTTACCGTTTCTTTCCACTCCGAGGAGCCATCATGGCTTTGACCACCCATCCTTGCCCATCTACACCTGTATCCATTATCGCCAATGTCTTCACCACTTTCATGATACCAGGTACTACCATCTTCGTTAGTGCCAACCTCATCCACATGTTCATTTAGACTGATTCCCCAGTCCTTCTCATTTGCTATGCCAGTGTCTATAGTGAAAGCAGCAGCAAACACAATGAGCAAAATATATGTATAACATAGATAAATACATGATTATATCATATAAAGGACAAGCTCAGACCCTCATATAATGTAACTACTATACCTCTTTTAGGAGGGGTATCACGGGACTGAGGACCAGAATTTCTCGGGGTACAGCGTGGAAAGAATTTTTCTTGTTTTGAAGAAAGACGGGATCTGTTGAAATTCAAAGGCCAATAGAAATTAGGAACTCAAGATGATGGACAGATATTTTTGTCATCGCCAAGTAAAAAGTGACATTTAACTAATATAATTGACAAATACTTGATTAATCTAAATGGAGGAAGGGTTACAGTAAATGGTAGAAAGATATCACTACATTAAAGTCAATGGGATGTGATTGTATCAAGATCTGGCAGCAATGTGCACCATAGTAGCACTCAATCTATACACAAAAGTCCTAACATGAGTAGAGATCACATATAGAAGCCCTTTGGTAGTTTCTTAACATTATTTAGCATGCCACAACATCAACACTCAGAAGTTAAGACAATTTCGTAGAAACTATCAAAAAAGTAATTCTGCCAAGTACATTGTATATTCTAATAAAAACATCTTTAATGACATAATAAAAACCCAAAATAGAACCATCAACTACTTTCTCGAAAAAATTTAGCATTCTACAACATCATTGTCTAATAACGGAAGTTTCAACCAGTAAATTTGCTAGTAGATTCCAATAAAAATGCAATCTTTATTAACATTCCAAAGCTAAACAAGTAAATTTGCAACTTAATTCTAATAAAAATGCAATCTTTACTATCATCCCGAAGCTAAACAAGTAAATTTGCTAGTAGATTCCAATAAAAAATTGTAATCTTTACTAACATCCCGAAGCTAAACAAGTAAATTTTCTAGTAAATTCTAATAAAAATGCAATTTTTACTAACATTCCGAAGCTAAACAAGTAAATTTGCTAGTAAATTCCAATAAAAATGCAATCTTTACCAACATTCCTAACCTAATTCACAAAATCAACCCAAATTCAACATCAAAAACTCGAAAAGCAGAAAACTTTACCGAGACGAAGCAAAGGGCAATGCAGGAGTAAGATGACTCGAAGACCTTCTCGAAGAATCACCAACATTCTTGCGAAAAACCGGCCATTCATCCGGCTTCTTGCTAGATTTACGATGTCGAATTACGACAACTCTATCGGAATTACTACAGCACTTGATCCATGAGGACTGACTCAACTTACGGCGCTTCTTGTTAAGCTCAATCAACTCAATTCGACGGCGGTGATGACTTGATAAGTCTAGTTTGGGGCCATTAAACGGCGTCGTTATGCCTCTTGAAGTAACCACCATCTTGATCTTTTATGATAATGCCATTGAATTATTCAACAATGGGTGAGTAATTAGTCAAGTGAAGGGAGGTTTCTATAGATACATGTGTGTGTGTCTATATATAAACCCACAGAGAGAGAAGAGAGAAGAGAGAAGAGAGAAGAGAGAAGAGAGAGCGAGCGAGCGAGAGAGAGAGAGAAGAGAGAAGAGAGGGGAGAGAGAGGGAGAGAGAGAGAGAGAGAGAGAGAGAGATTTGGAGAGAGTTCTGAATTAGGACAAGTGAGTTGAGTTTGAGTTGAGTAGAGGTGTTGCTGTTGTTAAAGATTTCTCCAAATCTATCTAGTCTCTCGTTCAATTCTCTACGTTACTTTTTGGCACGCTACGTTACTTTTTAACACGCTTTTTAATGTTCATTTAAAGTATAGTTCCATAATATTTTTTTTAAATTTTTCTTTTCTGAATAAAAATTTAATGTTTAAACTTTTACTCAGAAAAAAAAAATTAAAAAAAAAGATTATAAAACTACACTTTATAGGAGCCTCGAAATGCGTGCAAACAGTACAAGTAGACTATTGAATGGGACGGATGGAGTACCTTTCAAGTACATTTGTAGTATTCCCGGGGTCATTTTCGATTTTCGGTTCGGTTTCGGGAATTAAGTATTTATATTTAAAAAAGAATTAATTTTTTTCAGATTTATATTTTTACATGTTTATATCATTTTATAATAATATATATTTTTAACAATATATTGATATTATCCAAATATTTTAACAACAGACAGATAATTGATCAATAACACGTTAAATATTTAACTATCCTTTAAGACACGGGTTACAATAATACTTTATATAATTGGAATTTAATTTTTGGTAAAAACAGTATTAGTGAATCAATCTGTTAAACTTATTGCAATTTGCCATTTTTCTAATTAATAATGGAGTACAACTGAATTTAATAATAGCAATCATAACTAATTCAGAAATCAGAATAAGAGAAAGCAAATTGCAGACTGCCACGTGTCCGGCAGCCAGTGACCCACATCAGCAACTGTGACAGTGATGGTTGTACAGTGTACTTTGATTGGATACCTCTTACATGTAAGTATGACTAGGCACTTGCTATTCATGGCTGCCACTTGTCACATTTCTGTGCAAGCAGAGCCCTACCCCTGCTTCCTTTTTCCTCTCTTCCTCAACAAAGCAGTGACAACTGACAAGTAGACCACAACTACTTGGCCCAGAAATGCCTCCCAGAAATGAAGTTGCCAACTTCAATTCCTCACCATGTATCATTGAAGGCAACATGTAACCAGTCAATCTATTAGTTACACACATACATTATCCACAGAGTCAGCAATCTAGTCACCAAACATGAAGCAGATTGTATTCAAAAGGTTGAGGATCAATTCAACAATACAAACAATTACTATCAGCTAGGCCATACAGATTCTAGTACATTACTATCCGACTTGTAACCCTATCCTGCTCATAAAGCAGGACGGATTCTAGTACATTACATTATCCAAATTCCGAACTGCCTTGACTACACTACATACAGAATCCATTCCACTCTATCATTACAACACATCAAAGATCTAGAATCTGCGGTTTCTCCACAAGGCAGACAGTCACGGAAGAACTAATTAAGCCATTATGACTGAACAGATTGGTCTAGCCAACATGGTAGTGTACTGTATTGTATCAATAACTGATTATCGAATCAGCATACAAGCATCCTAATATCAGAGATCAGTTTGCAGTAACATAAAGAATCTGGAAAACAATATATTGAGAAGGCGATAATGGTATGAAGCCAAACGAATGATAAGTGGGGATTGAATTACAAAAGAATAAATGGTTTGAATCCAGTAAATCATTCAAGATCCTTTCCTGATGAGATAAGGCTTAATAGATTCCACAACTACCTGTTGTATATTCAAAGTGACTAGACAAATAAAGGTAGGTATTGCCGAGCAGCATTAATTTGTCAAAAACAAGCGTAGCTCCTCTTCATACTTGCTAGTTTGAATTGAAGCTATTATAAATTCGTAGTTAGAATTTCCAGCAAAGCTCAACCTGCCTATACAACAATTTGACTATCTATTTCGTAACAAAAAAGCTTTACCTGGCTGGTAAAAACAAGTAGCATTGAATCAAGAACGGCAAGGGCACTTACAGAGACCTGTATATTGACACAAGTGCAAAGTGCCATTTTGAGTTATGTTCATCTTTTGTGATCAACAATAAAGCAAATTATTAGTGTCACTTGTTTTTTCTTAGAAATGAGTGCAGTGATATAGCCAAAGTTTAACAATAGGTTTAGACTTTAGAGGGAGATAATGATCATAACTTGTACTATGAATCCAACTTACATCTTTACACTGGCGAACTATACTAATTATACAAAATCTGCACAAAAAAAATAAAAAAGCCAAAAAAATCTTTCTTCTCTATTAATGCACAAATTATATCAAAGAATGTGTTGTACTTTTACAAAAATCATATTTCCTCCCTTGAATGACAAAGATGTGACTGCCTAACAGACTTGAAAAAATAAACTCTACTCGGCACTCTAAAAGAATGAAAAACAAAAAACGATGAGGCAGGCTAATCTTAAATGGACAAAGCATGAACAATTGTCCTATTACTCTTCCTAATTCGAGAACAAAACATAAACATCAACAAAACTGAAGATAATAGGAAGAGCCTGAAGTACGTTCTAATCTCTTGCATTCCAAGATCAAGAACCTCAATCTTCTTCCCGTATCTACTTTTCCTTTCCATTAAATATCCATTTAAATAGTCATCTATGGAAACCAACTTCAGTTCGGATGAGTTCTCAGATTTGAGTTCATCCATCTGGCGTGCACCCATACTAAACAGTGTAAATAATGCACCAGACCAGTCATTTATAACTCTCTGAAATAAATTAAAACAAGCGTGAAATATTTAACACAGGTGGTCAGATAATAAGTGATGACAATCAATAGGAAATCCCTTCAGTTGCAAGCAAATCAATGGATGCATCCTAGGAAATTGAAGTGCAACGGAAGGGATATTTAGATTTTTAATGATAAGATAGAAAACATACATTAAAGGTTGGAAGATCAACAGGATTGAACATTTTAAAGCAATCTTTTGAGGAAGCTGTTGCATCTCCATAAATCTGCGTCCACACACCGTCAGGACATTAATAGATAAGAGTTAGTAAGGGAAAATTGATACAGCGCAGAACTCTGAAATACCTCAAAAGTGAAGGCCATGGGAACCCTTGCAATGTCAAACATGTAATCTGTTGTTGTTCCATGTGCGAGATACCTATTTGAGATTATAATAAAAATAATAATAGTACAATTACTATAAGAACAATAAAAAAGGAAGCTACATACTTGCTCCTCAAACTTTGAAAGAAAAAAGCTGAGCATCACTATATTATATATTAGTGTGAAGCCTGTTCAGTCACATCTTTTCTCATGCAAAAAGGGAATATATATAATATGCCTCGCAGTGAATATCAATCGTAAGCCCAATTAAGGGCAATAAGCCCATATGCATAAGCATGCAAATGTTACATAGTCATTGTCATACAATTCTCTGATAGCAGACCGTATAAATAGTTTAAGATCAGTATACTGACCCAACAGACCCTCCACCTGATCCAACCACGCAGCGGTTGTCGCAATGAAAATAATTTAGCTTTTTAAGCATCAACTTCATTCTTTGTGATGGCAATCCATCCGGGGTTGTATTTTTGTGATCATATGGCATAAACAGAGCCTATAAACAAGCATCAGTGGAGATAAATGTTTTTAGCAACAAAGATGTAAATCAATTGTGAAAAAACAAAATAGACAATCCCTTTTATACTTGCTAACTGTAATACAAAGCTGATCCCAAGATTTACAGAAAAAAGGTAAGGTAAGAGTAAGAGGAGTGGTCTAGACAGGTAAACTGCAAGTACGGGTTTTAGAATTCTTCTAAGGAGGACAACTGACAGTATTAAAAGGGCATGGGAATCAGGGGTATTAAAAAAAGGGGAAAAGATCATGTCATACCTCCATTCCAGAATGCATAGTGATCCACATGTGTGGTTCAAACGATGCAGAGAGGTTCCGCATCAACGAGGTTTCGGGCTCACTAAAGGGGCCAGTTCCAGGATTCTCTTCATAGGGATCATAGTCCTGGTATTTCGTTCAAATAAAGAAGGGAATAAGGTAAAGAAAGCTGCAGCTTGCAGTATATCTTGGGCTCTCATATTTATTTTATTTACAAAAGAAGAAATAAACAGGCAGGGGAACAAGAAATAGTAATGGTCTTCCCTGACATATTTTAAACAAAGCGATGAAACAAATAATTAGAAATGGTAGTGCTGGGAAAGCCATGGAGTCCTCATAGATTAGAACTAACCTTCTCCTTTTTTCCCCAGTCTACACTCCAATTTCGATTGAGATCAACTCCTCTTCCTGCACAATAACAAAAACTAAGCATCTGCACTCTTTCAAAACAGTAATTTTAAAATACCAAGACAAAGTGCAAGACCATTTCTTCTTTCACAAAGATCTCCATCTTCAACAAGTTTGCGGCCATTCACATTTTCAATTGGTACCACCTGAAAGATCAATATACATAAGCTTTCTCATATTATTTGATGTTTCCTTTATCAGGAAGTTAAACAAATAACCAATATCAGATTCTTACCACTATGGTGAGTGGTGGGTACTAAATTTATGATAGCAAGAAAAATATCTCAAAATGACATAACTTGCACCAAATAAGCCTAATGCATAGTAAAATATTAGGTCGCGTAATTGCCATGGCTCAGGCTTACAACTAAGATGTTGAAATACGTATATACGTGCGGAGCGGGCGTTTTCATCCCTAAGACTAGTTTAAACTGAATTTCGAAATTACACCACACTAGCAAGAACAGGAGATACAAAAATCAACACTGTTACTTGTAAAAGTTCAGCAACCAGAAGAGAGTTACCTTGATAACAAGCTTCTCCAAGGTGCGGTTTAATAAAAACTGATCCATCTTGGGTAGAAACTGTTCTTCGCTTAATATAGAGATGACCCGCAATGCAAGCTCAGTTGTGATTAGCTCCCTCGCGTGCTGACCAAAACTCTGGAATACAAGCAATCATCTGTCAAAAACACCAGACATTACCAATCTGAAACAATCTAACCACTCTATACTCATCTAAAAGTCCGATAGTTCCAGTAAAAATACTTGACTTACAATAAGAATCCGAAACTTTGACTTCTCATCAGTCTCTTCTCTATTCTGGCAGTATGTCACTACATTAACATCAGCCTCATAGCCCCTATTTTTACTGTTGAAGATCTCCATCTGTAGTATACATAAAGCATAAACTCAATCAAAACAACCCGATCACATACCGCAAAGCCAAATATTTCCACAAAACTCACCGACAGTTTGTCCGGATGACGATTAACCAAACCTTTAATCTCTTCCAGTAATGCATCACTATAAAACACACCAATTCAAGAACTTAACAAGTCTGACTTCATCAAAGATCATAACTTTAATCACATATTAAATCAAGATCCAATCTTTATCTTCTCCAATGATCAATTCATCATAATTCAACAAACCCAACAAAGATAAACACAATCTAACACATGCTTAACTAAAAAATCCCCAAATTCAACATTTTTCCTACCATAAATAATATACACCTCTATACACATATAAATCAAGAATCAGCAGTCATTATGCATATACAAAACATGTAAGCATAATCATTCCATATCTAGAATCAAAATCGAAAAGGGTCAAAGAATATTACCTTTGATGATAAAGATCTCGATTAATGGGGGTAAAAGAAGGCAAGTTTGGATCAGTTTGAGCATAAATTATGAAAAAATTTGAGATGAAAAGGATGAAAATAACGAAGAGAGAACAACGTTGTTGAAGACATCGACAACCCATCTGAATCTGTGTACAAACAATGATTTCCATTCATTTGATTGGTTTGTTCATTAAGATTTGACAAATATTATTCATGCTTAAAATAATTAACCTGCCACTTTATGTACTAATATACTTTTCCTCTCTCTGTTTGGATTTATGTGACCTATTTAACTTTTTAATTTTTAGGAAACATGATTAAATAAGTACTAAGCATATGATGCACGGACTGACTTTTATATTTAATTATAATTTTGCTCTTTAAATGATATTTATTTTTTTATTATTAAAAAAGTGATTATAAAAGATAAAAAAATAAATGTATTAAGTATGTATTTTTTAAATTAACGAACTTAATGATGTAGAAGGTTTTTTTTATGTTATTGACACATTCAAAGTTTAGGCATTTAAAATATTAGTATTGAGAATTGCCTTTATATTGCATCTAACTATTTTTATATATTTATTTTAAATTCATATTACACATCGTTGAATTTTTTAAATTAAATTGATAATAATATATAGATATCTATACTATATTATAATAGACGAAACATTAAAAGTTTGGTCGGTACCTGTTTTTTGGTACAAAGTGATTTTACCTAATTACCCTTGCTAATATATTTTTATAAAAGGTAATATTCATAAAAAATAATTATACACTATATAAAAATATCAT
>PHNY01119123.1:4270-21754 GCA_003724115.2 Anethum foeniculum | reverse complement strand
TATGGGAACGAACAACAAAAATCTTTGAAATTAATAAGAGTAAAATGAGGATACATGTAATGAGTAAAATAATCAAAAATGATGGGATATGGATAAGTTTTGATTGATCGATAAGTACCTAGAAAATTGACGATAGTAATCTTAAAACGATCATCTCTAAATGCATGGTCACTCTTCTTAATTATGTCGTCCAGTTTCTTATTTATACTCCTTATAAATGTTGATCTTAAGTATAGGCTTAAAGTCACGATTAAATTAAAGCGGTATGGGATTCAACTTTCATTTTAGATATCATGTATTTAGTTAATTGGTCAAATAATTTTTTTGAATTATTTTGATTCACTAATTGTAATTGAATTAGAATAAATTTATTTAACAATTTTTATATATCTTTAAGTCATTAATATCATTTTTATTAAACAACTACATTTAATTGAAGAAATGTCTCTTAAATTATTTACTTCGTTTTATGTTGGTGGCAGGAAATATTGTTTTATGCAGTTAGTAATGTTGCATTATTTTTTCTCCAAATGGCCCATGGTCGTTATAATGCACAATGGAGATTATATTCTTATGTACCTAACCCACTGTCTTAAGTCTTGATCAAAAAAATATATGCAGTCATATTTCGGTGACTGATTCTAGGATGTTTGATAATATTCAAGGAGGGGTTTCTACTTGTGGTCTTCATTCTAATTTTTGTACTAGTCATAGAAGCTTGTGGCACAACATAAGTAAAAATGACACTGACATTAATAATTTAAAATCTGAATACCTTTCAGTAACATTCCATTACCACATCAGTAACATTCCATTACCACATCGACAAGATTTGGTTAGGGACTTCTGTTCAGTTTATAAGGAAAAGTATTACTACTATGTGCACCAACAAATCCTATCTCTGGGGTCTGTGGTCGGCTTGTTGTTTATCTAAGTTGGTTGAGTCTGGGTCAGTATGCTTTGGCTTATTTCGGACTTAGAATCGGGAATTGACCCGATTTTGAAAAAAGGCTCGGCATGTGACCTGAGTTGACAAATATGGTATCTTTTCATAGGTCATATTTATTTTATACGTATTCAACTTTTGTGATTTTTGTAAACTACTTTTGTCCATCTGTTTGTTGTAAACTTCGGTCGTAATTGTATTTGATAAAGTTGATTGTATTCAATGTTGTGGATCTTTTTTAGAAGTGAAATTTTGGTGTTATTTGACTATATATTGATTCAGTCTATCAATTGTTTTCCTATTCCGAATTTTAGAGTTCTGCTTTTTATATGTTTATTGAGTATTGACAGTGTTTAGATAGTTTATAGTGTAATTAACAGAGGGTAATTTGAATTCGATAGTGAGATATAACCTTGATTTTTGTCAGGTATAGATAGGTTGATTTAACATTTGGTAAGATTTCGATAATTTTGTGAAGGGTTACTGAGGAATAAAATGAAAGATCTTTAACAATGAAAAAAGAAAGAATTAAATTTGTTTTCATGATTATTAGCTGAAAGGTGAAAGGAGTATTAGAAATTGTATTGGATTTACAAGCGAAAAAAAAAATTAATGATTTTATATTGTGTTGGTTAATTAGATTTTAGCTAGTGCCATAAAAAAACTGTAAAATGAGGATTATTTAGTATTAATGAGTTAGATATGTTTTTAAAGAATTATTAGGTTTGCTAGAATAATAAATGTTAACATGTAAAATAAGTATAGAAAAATATGTCATATAAATATTATTTCTAAGAAATTTTTAAAATTTATTATGGTTATAAAACGATTAGCTTGAAAATTTTATTTATATTCTTGTAGATTTAAAGATGAGAAAATAGTAATAGCATTTCAAAGTTTGTTAGTTGGTGTTAGAGGCCAATGATAACTGATAGCTAATTATTGGTGGTATAGACCAATAACAAGGATAGCTGACTATGATATTGTTGAAATGGGCATGCTATAAGTTTATAAAGATCATTCTCAAATTTATACTAGGGCATCCACACAAGCATTATTTGTTTTCATTTTATTTTTTTAAAATTATTATAGTTTTGATTTTGATAATCATTTATGTACTATAATTTATCTTCTAAAAAAATTTAATGAATATTTATTTTATGTTTATTTTGATCACAAATATTGTTGTCCATGCAATGATTTTTAAAAACTGAGACTTTTGGAGGAGTTTTTTTTTAGTTAGTAAAATATTAATTATTTATTGTTCCATATTACATTTTTATGAACTAAATATGTGAGTCGAAACTTTTTTATTTTAAACGTAATATGTATAATTGGTTTCGCTTAATTAAAGTGTCTGTTTATATTTGCTACAACTACTACTATGTATAAAATACATAATAAATGCATGCATATGATTGTTATATTAAAAATGGGTTACTTATTCATGTAATTTATTATATTTAAATGTGAATAATGTTTGCACCCAAATATCTTCAATTATATAATTAGGTATAATTTTTAAATGATTATACATTTATTATATAGTATTTAATTCCTATATTAATTTAATTTATCTTAAGAGAATTATTCATTATTCTTAAATCTTTTACAAAATATTAAAATGGTATATGCATATGGTACTTTTTTATTTTTCATACAAATTCAAAAGTCGGTATCATTGTGTATTTCGTTATACATCTCTTTAATTATAATTATGATTATTTTTGGAATGTGGGTAAATGTTAGTGTAAATCTACCCTAGTAGTGGCTGTGTTAATTAATTATTTTCGTAATTGTATAGATTTGTTAACTAATAAATTTTTTTATTTACTTTACTAGTACATGATGATAAATTTGGTTATTCATTGATTTTGGATTATACTGATTGGGTTTTTCTATTATGTGCCTATGGCACATTATAAACGCTGAAATTTATAGTTTTCGGCCATTTTTATACGTGGAGTTTTTGTGAATGCATGGTCCACCACTATTATAAAAAGCAACCAATCAAAATGGCTCAAACTATAAATATTTCAGCCCTTATATTATAACCACGAGCACATGTAGAAAAACGGAGCTACCTCGATTTTTGACCTACTTTGATCACATTATTTTATTAATATTTTGTGAATATTAGTTTGTATATAGTAGTTGTGATTGTCATATACTTATTATTATCATATTCTTTAATTTTTAAAATTAATACAAGTTATTGTACTCTTACTTGAATTGTGTATAATAAAGTTTTTTCTAATTATTAACATATAATTGTGTGTAATACGAACATATAATTTTTAATTGTGTTTTTTGATTTAGCTACATACGCTTGCTTTTGAATATTTTAAATTTATACTAGGTGTGAATTCTTTATTCTGTCTCTAAATTTCAATTTAAATAGTAAATATTTGTTAAAATTATTATTGTTTTTTTTCATTTTATAAAAGTTGATCAGTTTATATTTTTATGTTTACCGGTCTAACCCATGACTTAGAGTTAACTGTAAATGATAAAATTTAGGGACATCATTTACGTGGATTACGTGGAGAGTTAGAACGGACAATTTATATATTTGAAGATATATTAAGAGCTAGTGTTTTATAATTGTTAGTGATTTGGATAAGTATCTCTATCAAATTGGATTAGCACTAGCAAGCCGGTATTGACATTGTTATGGAACATTATATGATATGAGGTGTTTAGCATGAATTTATTAGAATGAGGTTGAAATTGGTCAAAATCAATAAGGAAAACATAGCCGGGAAAAAAATAATTAAAAGAAGGTCATTTGCATCAAGAAAGTTAGGCGAATTAATATAGTAACTTGGATGGATTTAAACCTCATATTTAAAGTGTCATTTTTACGGTGAATAAAATATTCTTATAAAAGAAAATTTTGGGTTAAAATATGTTGTTAAAATGTAACAAAGAAAGTAATGAAAATTGCTTATAAGATAGCACTAACAATATATTTATGTCACATTCATATATGTGTTACACGTGTCAATTTCTAGAAATTCGTTTTTATATTATATTTCACTTAACCCTCTATTTATGCCAAAAAAATTAGAGAAAATATATGTAAGTAATTAACTAATAACTGCTACTGTTCAACAAACATAAATATGTAAACAATAGAAAATTGAGTTTCAAATCATATGTAATATACCCTTCTCCAAATAATAATAAGTTAATTTTTTGGAGGCGCCTTGAAGACCTGGCTGTGACCGTCTTCCGGCATCATTGCAACAAATACTTTGCCTTCTGTAATATCGGGAAATTTTGCTTATTGTGTTATAAATATTTTGTGAATAAATATGGTACGATCGCAACAAATACTTTGCCTTTTGTAATATCGAAAAATTTTGCTTATTATGTTATAAGTATTTTGTGAATAAATATATGAATTATCTGGCCTTTATGAAATTTACGTGAAATAGAGAATGAGTATTTAAATATATCTTATTAGGATTTGATGAGTCATTAAGTGGTATATGATATAACTTTGATTGTAAAGTGAATAGGAATTTTTATGCATACGTGTTGTATGCCTCTATAGTATAATTTGGAAATATGATTATATATGAAAATAAAAGAGAAATTGAAATATGTTTTGTATATGGATTATGTGTTTACATGTCTTATATGTGTTGTCTATATAAGCGGTATTGTTTTAATAGTTTCAAAATGATTTATTTATATGTGGAAATTAGAGTTTTATTATCTTTAAACATTTTTTATAAATCATTGGAGTATGATAAATTATAATTTTTCTTTTTTTTTAAGACTTTTTAAAAATATGTGTTCTATTTATTTTAAGGATTTTGTATTTTAAAATGATTTTAAAAGCATTATTATATTTAACATCTATTTATCTTGTAAAATTCATATAAAATAAACCTATACGTCGAAAAAGTATTTTAAAAATATGGATAGAAAGCTAATTTTCATTCTCTATATTTTAAAATTAAAATTTTGTTTATTTAAACATCCAGTCCAGTTTTATATTTTACAAAAACATTTTTAATATTTTTATGTTAAAGAGGAAATCAAAAGAAAATTGTTTTTTAATTATGAAATACCTATTCTACCCTCAACCCTTCAACCCCTGCTTTATTTCGTCACTTGTCAAATCTCTCGAACTCTCTCAACTCTCTTGTCTCATTCTTTCTCGTCTCTCTCCAATCTCTTTCTCTCACACAAACACTCACCTCTCTCACCTTTTCGTCCCAAACCCTCATATCTCTCCTCTTACATATAAGTTGTGTGTATGTATATATATATATAATATAGGTGTGTATGTATGTTATGAATTGGGTTTGAGTTTTGGTGGAAGTAATTAAGTTTTTATAGAGAATAAGTGTAGCATCCCACATCGATAGGAATAAAAGTGTTTGGGGCCATTATACATACAAGTCAATAATTAATATGTACAAATTGCTAGCTATTTTGGACGGACATATAGTGGGTTGTTAGGTCCAGTATGCATTCGGTTGTAGGCTGAGATAAAATAGTATTAGAGCTTTACGCGGCCGGAAGTGCAGAGTCACTGCTCACATTCTTTATGTGTTTGTTTGTGGGCTCGACGAGGACGTTGACCCTATAAGATCGGGTGTTTGTAACATCTTATATCGATAGGAATAAGAGTGTTTGGGGCCTCTATAGATACAAGTCAAAAACTTATATGTACCAAATTGCTAGCTATTTTGGACTAACATGTGGTGGGTTGTTGGGTCCGGTATGCATTTGGTTGTAGGTTTGGATGTTATAATAAGGGAGAAGGAGAATGGGGGCGAACCCGGTAAAGAAAGACCCGCGATTTTGGCTTCTTCCTTGCCCGCCGCGGCCGGCCATGACCAAAAATGGGAGCCGGTGGTTAGGTTTTATCAGAACTTGAATTTTCTTTGTTGTTGTTGATTGTTCTATGGTTTTAAATCATTAAAATTATATGCATGTTGATAATCTTTTATCATTAAAATTGTTAAAAATTGTTTTTAGGTTTTATCATGTTGATTCTGGGGTCAGGAATCTAGGTCGTCGCGTCACCATTCAATCATGTGAAACCTGTATTAACTCAACAATTCAACACAACCACATCATAGACCCCCAATTTCTCACACATACTAGTTATAGCCTTAAAAACGATGTACAACAAGTATCATTAATTATTTTAAACCAAGTGTACTATGGAGGATCTCACACTATTAATTATAACCTCTACATTAAGTTACATTAATAACCACATAATTCTACTAAAGGTTTAATTGTATGGACCGTACTTGTAAACAATCTTACAGTACACCATAAGTGGCCTGATGCAATGCTTTTTGAAAATCGTTACAAGCATTTGGTTGTAGTAGCTAAGAAATTTTTGTCCTATTATAACACTAGTGAGAAGTGAAGGTGTTTCACAACATGTAACACAAGTACTTGGTGTTTCATTAAATTTTAAACTGAATATATCATCATAAATTTAAAATTATTATTATATTCTGGATTATTCATGACTATAGAATGTCATATACAATATTATAAAAAATGAAATTTATTTTATTTTATTTAAAAAACAAATTATTATATTTAATTAAATAATTAATAGTTTCATTAATGAAAATTAAAATTATAAAAATGCTGGAAACAGTTATCGAGGTGAAAATGTTGGGCGGTAATATTTCCCCCTAAACTAAAACGCACATACTATACTTTCCCCCTAACCCCCGACTTGGACAAAAACACACAGAGCTCTAAATTCTCTCAAAAATTGGGGCTTTTGTTATTGCTATAATTAAGTGGTAAATGAACTGTTATTTACTTTTTATAAACTATAATCAAAGTTATTAAAACTATTAGTTTAAGGCGGTACGGTCTAAACTGTTGGATCTTTCAATTTCAGGTGATTGGGTCTAATTGTTGGGTGTAAGCTATTGAGGTTTAAAGCTTTCATTGAGGTATTTTTGTATTGTCTGTAATTTTTTGTGTATTTGTTCGATTTTATGGGTCTTTATTGTTTTGGGTCTTTAAAGTTACCAAGTTATGGGTCTGTATTTGTATGTATGTTATGTTCTCTTTATTTTTTTTGGATTATAAATATATGTAATAGATGTCTAATGTTTATCCATATAAAAACCAAAACCTTTTTATATGTGTGCTAATTCTTTTTTAAATTGCATTTGATCAGTGTATTAAAACTGGATATACTAACCAAACATGAATGGCTGTGAAAAGGGCCTTTTCATTCTCATGTGGAATTCTTGAATGTTTGTTAGGAACTGTTTAAAGAAGGGCAAGATTCAAATATTTCTGTAGTGATCCCTTGCCATTATTATCAGTACCTTACCATACATGTGTAAATTAATAGATATATTATGGATTCTATCTTCGTTTCTTGAGATATTTATCTAAGTAAATGTAGTAAATACAAATACTAGTGATTTGTATGTATATTTGTATCAAATATTATGTTTCTTGAGGTATTCATCTAAGTAAATACAAATATTAGTTTTTGATAGTTCCATGCTCTCCAATTATTTTTCTTTGCAACATTTTATTTATTGTTTTCTACAAATACTTATTTAATACATATATTATTATAAAATGTAGAATCAACTTTGTACAAAAAATTGTTTTCAATCGGGAGAGAATATTAATAAATCTTCTTAATTACAAACTATATAGTTGACCCCCACTTTGGTACTTACATTTCATGCTACAAACTACATATCATATATGTGTTCAATTACATTAATATAAAGACATGTACAAGGATTCAATTACTTATTACCTATCATACTTTTAGTTTTCCATTTTCAGTTGTGGGGGATTTTTTCACGTGGATACAAAGTTGCCATATCACAAATAAACATACGTATATCCTAGCACTTGCATACATGTTGCTCAATAAGATCTAAGATCTTTTATGCAACTAAACCACGAATGAACAAAATTCATCTAAATAAACACATAACTTAACTTTGATTTCTAGATCTATTTAATTTGCACATATATGTCTAGTAGGAAGCCGAATTAAACATATAGACATACTTTTGAATGTTGTAAGGAACTGAGCAATCTAGATGGAGAGGTTTATGTCAGTAGCATACATTTTTATTTATATACTAGGGGTAGATAAATAAATATATATTCATATAGAGTTTAGCAAGATAAAAGAAAATGAAATGGGAAAATGGACTACCTATATGTTTTTACCAAAATTTGTGGCGCCGTCTGTGGGAAACTTGTTAAGGTTTCATCTGTCTAGCCGCAATGGAGAACAAAGAACAACAAGGAGAAACGACAGACCAAGAAGAAAATGCTAACATGAACAAAGAGATGGTTGTGACATTGAGGAAATTACAATCGGAGATGGAAACCCTACGATCTGAAAATGCATCACTACGAAAAGAAGTCCCTAAAGCTAAATCCAAGACTAACCCGGCACCCAGAAAGACAATAAAAAGCGTGGCAAGGCACCTAAACATGGATGAGGCAGAAGAATGGGACCAACAAGGAGAAGAAGAAGAAGAAGAAATCGTAATTCTTGACAAAAATGACAAGGAGACAACAACATGGAAAGATAGGGAACACCACTACGAAGAACAATACACGGATCAAGAAAGGAGAAGATCCAGACACAGGAGATCCAAGTCACGGAACCACATTCCGAATGCGTCCAAAAGGAACTAAAAGAGGTAAGAGAGATGATAGAACGTATTCCGAGAGTACCCAAACCCTTGTAGAAGGCTACACCTACAAGTTATGCAGACTCACCATTCTCAGACGACATAGCCCTGGAGGAAATTCCAAAACGATTCATGGTTCCTCACATGAAGCCTTATGACGGGTCAAGTGACCCGCAAGAACACATTGCTCAATACAAACAAAGAATGTTCACAGTGCCAATCACAAGGGATTTACGAGAACCATGCATGTGCAAAGGTTTCGGATCAACACTATCAGGACCAGCCCTACAATGGTTTGTGGGTCTACCGAATGGTAACATAAGTACATTTACTGATCTTGTGAATGCGTTCAACTTACAATTTGCTAGTAGTAGAGTATTCAAAAAAACTACAAGCAATTTGTACAGAATAGTCCAAAGACACAGGGAGCCATTACGAGACTACCTCACAAGGTTCAATAGAGAAAAAGTCACAATTACTAACTGTGACATTCCAACAACTATAGAAGCATTCAGGAGAGGGCTGGAAAGAGATTCACCATTGTATGACGAGCTTACAAAGTATCCATGTAAAACTATAGATGATGTCCAAGCCAAAGCTATGGCACAAGTCAGACTAGAAGAAGATAAGATAGGAGACGATGACAAGTACTATCATCCAAGTCGTAAAATGACATCGACTAGAGTCAGGGACTACAAGCCCTACTCCAGGACAGCAAGAGAAGAGCCTTGCGTCAATGCAACTCAAGAATATGTTGATTGGAGAAAAGACCCAAACCTTCCCCCAACTTGGGACAGCTATGGCTTCAACATAGCCCCTGCTGCCATAATGAGAGAATTTACCAAATTAGGAGATGTCGTGAAGTGGCCACTAAAAAGCAACAAGCCAAAAGCTAACCCAGACTCTAAACTTTGGTGTTATTACCATGGAGATTATGGACACAGGGCCTACGACTGTGTGGCATTATGGAAAGGATTAAAATTTCTCATTAAGAAAGGCTACATATCCGAGTTCATGACCAACGTCAAGTCTATACATGTCACAAGGGATAGGACGCCTGTAAGGAGAGACATGACTCCTCCAAGACAACCACCACCTCCTCCACATCACAAAGTAATCAATTTCATAGCTAGAGGTTCAAAAATATGTTGAGCAACATACTCACAAGCGAAACGCATAGCAAGGGGAACAGGACTGCAAGTATCCCGAAGTTATGTAATGATCAGTAATATGCTCAAGGTGTGAACCTACTGGCAAAATTTCTCATAATTGACTGTAACTCAACATAAAACATTATAATGAGAAGGCCTTGGATCCATGATTTGAAAGTAGTACCATCTACATATCATCAAGTGATCAAGTTTCCAACACCATGGGGGTACAGAAAATCTGTGGAAATCAAAATACCGCGAGAGAATGCTACAAAATATGTATGAAGCCAACTATTTAACATGACGCCAAAGAGACACTAGTTACAAGTGTGACAGGACCAGAGAAGTTAAATGAAGTCAATCTGGAGACAAGAGATAAAAAGGTGCTAATAGGCGAAGATCTACCCTCCACAATAGAGGAAAACTTGGTCTGAAACGTCTTCCTCAGAACAAGGTCTCCAACTTGAGATGTCCTTATGTGGACATGTTTGTTGTAGCTTCCAGCAATTCTTCGTTGGTAGGACACGGTTCTTATTTTTTCCATCTCTCAAAACTCATCTATTGTGTCGATATCGTGTGTAAGTTCTCGTTCATTCGTCTTAGGTGTGAGCAACCTGTACCTAGCAGTAGGCATCATGATTTCAGTGGGTAAAACATCTTCAGTTCCGTAAACCAAGCTATATGGGGTCTGACCAGTTGATATCTTGGGTGTTGTTCTATCCGACCACAATACCCAAGGCAACTCTTCAGCCAATTTACCTTTACATGTCGTTAATCTTTTCTGTAAATTGTTGATAATGATTTTGTTTCTAGATTCATGTTGTCCATTGGCTTGGGGATACCTTGGTGTTGACTTGATCAGATTGATATTCCACTTCTTACAAAATACTTCAGTTTTATCACTTATAAATTGTGATCCATTATCATAAATTATTTTAGACGGTACTCCGAATTTGCACAAGATGTTCCTCAGTATAAAGGAAATTACTTCCATAGATGTAAGCTATTTAAACGCCTCTACTTCAATCCACTTGGAGAAATAGTCCGTCATGGCCAACACGAACACCTTTTGACTAGGTGCGGGTGGCATTTTTCCCACGATATCCATTCCCCACTTCATGAAAGGCCATGATGGGATTGACGGATGAAGGCATTCTGACGGCTGATGAATTATGGGAGCGTGTCGTTGACATGCATCGCACTTTTAGACATATTCGAGGGCGTCTTGTCTTAGTGTTGGCCAATAATAGCCCATACGCAATATTCTTCAGTGACAGGTTGCGGCCATTGGTATGATTTCCACATTCTCCTTCATGAATGTCTCTTAAGACCATGTCAGATTCATCTTTTTCTAAACACCTTTGCAGCAACCCAGTAGAGGACTTCTTGAATAGGACATCATCAATCAAGGTGAAGCGTGATGCTTTCATCTTGAGTGTTCTGGCTTCATTGTTGTTACTGGGTTTTTTGCCATGTAGCAGATATTCTTTATACATTCGTGTCTAGCTGCTTGGACCGTCACTATCTTCATTGTCTTGGGTATCAAGGATCGATACTTTTGCCCATTCCATCATTCTTTCGTTGGCCGATTTAAGAACGTGGATGACATGTATGTTGGTTATATTGACACCTTTAAATACAACCCCAAGACCTACCAACGCGTCTGCCTTCACATTTTTTTCTCTTGGTACCTGACGTATGTTAAAGGCGTTAAAGGAGTGTGTCAAGTTTCTGACAATGTTAAGATAGGAAATCATCTTGGAATCCTTTCCTTCATAAGAACCATTAATATGATTGACAATTAAGAGTGAATTGCAATTCACGTCGATGTTCCCAAACTTCATGTCTTTGGCAGTCGTCAGCCCCAAGATTAATGCTTTGTATTCTGCCTCATTATTGGTAGCCTTGAAATCACAACATATTGAATATGACATTATATCCCCCTGTGGCGATTTGAGTACAAGCCCTAAGCCTGTCCCATTCACGTTTGATGCCCTGTCAGTGTACATCGTCCATGGTTGGATGTCGGCTTTGGAGACTACTCTTTGGAACTCTTCTTCTGCCGTTGTCATTTGGCTTGGACTGAAATCAACCACAAAGTCAGCTAAGGCTTATGATTTTATAGCAGTTATGGAATCATAAGATATGTCATATGTACTTAAACGGATATCCCATTTGGCCATGCGTCCTGTCAAGTCAGGCTTGCTCAATACTGTCCTCATTGGGAAGTTTGTCATGACATGTATTTTATGAGACTCGAAATAATTCCTTAACTTAGTAGAAGTCATGGCTAATGCAAGTACTAACTTTTCAAAAGATGTGTACCTCGTCTCTGCGTCCACTAAACTTTTGCTCACATAATAGATGGGTGATTGGAGACCCTCTTCTTCTCGGACCAGTACACCGCTCACGGCTTGATCAGTGATGGATAAGTATACGTAGAGCTCTTCGCCTTGTTTCGGTTTTTCTAGAAGTGGAGGAGTTGTCAAGTACTTCTTCAGCTCATCAAGTGCGTTCTCATGCTTCTCCATCCAGTCAAATCCCTTGTTCTTTATTAAGATGTAGTAGAATAACCTGCACCTGTCAGAAGAACGAGAAATAAATCTGTTCAAGGCAACAACACTACCTGTCAGCTTTTGAACATCTTTGACACTAGTGGGGCTTTCTAGCTCAAAGATGGCTTTTATTTGTTCAGGGCTAGCTTCTATCCCCCTTCCTGTCACCATGTGCCCTAAGAATTTCCCCGACGAGACAGCAAAGTTACATTTTGCGGGGTTGAGCTTCATGTTAAATGCCCTCAAGATGTCAAATACTTCTTGTAAGTCCTTCACATGATTTTCAGCATTTTCTTATTTTACCACCATGTCGTAAATGTATACTTCCATTGTTTGGCCTATTTGTTGCTTAAACATTTTGTTGACGATATTTTGAGATGTTGCTCCCGCGTTACATAGCTCAAATGGCATAGCTAAGTAGCAGTATATCTCCCTATCTGTTTTGAAGGCTGTCTTTTCAGCATTAGAAGACTCTATTTGAATTTGATTGAAACCAATCGAGGCATCCAAGAAAGTCAGTAGTTCATGTCCAACCGTTGAGTCTACCATCGTATCAATATGTGGTAGAGGATAAGGGTCTTTGGGACATGCCTTGTTCAAATCTTTATAGTCTATGCAAACTATCCACTTTTCATTCTTTTTTTGAACTATTACGACGTTTCCTAACCATTCCGGGTAATCGACCTCTTTGATCATTCCAGCCTTTAGGAGTCGGTTGACTTCTTCATTGATGATTTTGTTTCTTTCTGCACCAAATTTTCTTCTTTTCTGTTGAACTGGGGTATAAGTTGGGTCTACATTCAGCTTGTGTGTGATTATGCTTGGGCTTAGGCCTGTGATGTCTTCGTGTTCCCAAGCGAAGATCTTCCTTGTTCTGAGGAAGACGTTTCAAAATACCACGGACTTGACGGAAGGCAAGTTCGCTGCACGTGGAAAGGATCATACTTCATAAACGCTATTCTCGGACGAGGAGCTTATCGGCTATCTACTTTGGACGGTATACAAGTACCAAGAAGTTGGAATGCATTGCACTTGAAGCTTTATCACGTGTAAAGTTTCTTTGCCTAATCATCTTTTATCATTTCTTAGGACAATTATCAATAAGCCGCTAGGACATAGCTTTGAATGTTTTGCAATTTGGTTTTGATTTTTGAAATGTGATTTGCCATTTGATGGAATGAACTATTTGGATGTTTTTGCCTTTTGAGATTGACTGATATATGAAAAGGCGTGTTTGATCAGTACTTTTTCATTACTTCTGCCATGATAGAGGTGTTTTGTTATGCTTATTTCATAATATGTATGCGTAATGTAAGCATTACCCATGATGGAGGAATTATCTAGGTTACAATAGTAACTTGTTGAAATAATATTTGGAACATATAGAAGTCTGATTATCTTTACGACATGAACAAGCATAAAGGGCTGATCACCCTATGACAATAACTCGATTACGTAAATTGAACCTCAACAACGATTAGAACCACTACGGAAAATAATTAAACAAGTCAGTAACAGAACATGAACACGACAAAAATGTCTAGTGAGTTTCAAGAGGGAAGGGCCTCTTAACCATCCTACGAGTGCATGCACCAACATAATAGAAAATGACAAAATGTTTACATCATACTAGACATAATACATGTACAATATCAAAGGAAACCCATTGCGTTACATGATAAAAGATGATGTTGTACTAACCCTACAGGTTCGATTGATATGTTGGTTACATTACACCCATAACATATCTCTAAGAAATAAGGACAACCACTTATCATGACTTTTTATCAAGTAACAACGTTCAGCGATAACTTGGAACCAAATTTCCAATTGCTCGCTATTTAACCCTATCTCCACGAATAAGCCCTCAAAAGTAATGATCATACAAATTCGCAACGCAATAAAAGAGGTGAATGCCTCTAACGACATCAATATGACGATGGCATAAAAAAATATATGAAGGCATAAGGAAATATCAAATTGATAGTACTTGCAAGACCCATCAGTAGGGCCAAATAATTCCATTCCCGCCACATAGCGAAACAGGAATGAAAAGTTTAACAAAAGTACTGGAAGAAAATAACCCCGAATGGAAACAGTTCATAGTTCAAAAAAATAACATGTAAATGAAACATGGGGGCTTGTCACTTGTCGCCTTGGATGTCGTCTTTAGGGGATTTAACTTACGCGCCATCATCGATAGATTCAATAGGAAATGTATTTTCAGGATACAATTCATTATAGATGCGGATAGTCTCATTGACGTCCCAGGCCTTCCACTCGCCTCGGTTGTATTCTAGCATCATCTCCACACGGGTGCGCATGATTTGCTGAGTGGCTATTTTATTTGCCTCCTCTCGTATTCCAGCTTCCAAAGATTGCACTTTCATCGCGAATTCATCAAATTCCCCTTGAACGTCCTTAGAAATCATCAAATTGTCAGCCGCTTGCTCAAGTGCGTTCTTCAACTTTTCACCACAACCAGCATGATCATCCTCAAGCTCCTTAAACTTCTTAAGTTCACTCAAATAAACCTCTTGGGCCACCATGACGCACTGGAGGTTCTGCACAATAAGGGGCAGCAGGAAATGGGGAAGAATTTATAACAAGTCGTAAAGAAATAAAAGAAAAATGACAGAGAACATAGACGAAAAATTATCTTACCTGGAAAGCGTGACCTTTGGCTTCATTTAAAATATCTTCAACATTCTTTGAATTGTGCCCTTCAACTGATTGGGGCAGCAATATGTCTTCCAGAAAGTGTGCAAAGGAGGATGGCTTAGTGTCAACATCATAGCTATTAGCCAGAAGAGGAGTAAATTGACTACTGCCACTAATAAAGGAAACACTAGATGGATTAGTTTTCACTCTCTTAACGGGGGGACTAACAGTGGGGCTGATGAGTAATGGGGCATTAGAGGCTCCAGTTTCAGTTGACTTGTCCTCACTAGACCTCTTATTGTAAAGATCTTTGCTACAAACAATTAGTGGCTTGAAAACTGGTGGCTTAAATTCTACAATCATGAAGTAAGGATCAATGGATGCTAGCAAAACTAATGATAAGCACAATGACAAAAGTAAATACGCAAGGAAGGACATTGTTCGACAAATACCTATAGCATACTTCAGTTCAGAGCACATTTCAATGTCATTCAAAGTTTTGGGACTCTCCTTAGATTTTGATGAAATACTGTGAACTGGTAAAGAAGGCTTGCGAACAGGGGTAGATAATTTACTTCTGGTCCTAGCAGCAGCACCCTTGTTCCCAGTAGCGTCAGAAGTATCTCCATCGATTCGAGGGGCAGTCTTTTTCATTTTTGAAGTAAAGTCATCAACGTCAATCATGGAAGCATTTTTAATGGGCCTGTTAAGGCAATTTGGCCACAGTCTGTCACTGACGGGTAATGCCATAATTTTCTCCGCTATTTCCTTAGCCTTGATATTATCAACATCCAGATCAAAGCTCCCGTCTGACAATAAAATAGCAAACAAATCATACCTTGAGATAAATCTATCTACTAAACAACATGTATCGAAAATATGAGATTGACAGACTGGACAAATATGATCAAGAAGTAGGGGAAGATGTGTCATAAAGAAACAATGACATAGAAAAAATGAACCACCAAAGACACATGATTGTAAATATGATCTTGTATGGACAGAAGGTATGCGGTAACAAAAAAAGAAGATTAGGTTGCCTCAAATACTAAGCATACAAAAGAAGGGTACATCAAAGAAAAATTAATAAGAACGATTAACATCTAAACGTCGAAAAGAAAATACCTTCAACATTCCATTTCTCCAATAGATCATCTGCAACGGTTCCCAGAGACGCCTTGTTAGCAAAGAAAAATTTAGTCTTCCATTCTCTGTCATTGACAGTGTCATTGTTCAAGATCAACAATTCATCCTTTTTCATGTTCACAAAATTGAACCTACAGTTGCTAAAATTCTTAATATTATAGCCATACTTGACAACATCAGCTTCAATCTTAAGGTTATGTTTTTCTTCGATCGCATCGAGACAGGCAGGGGTTTTCCATGCAAAAGGCATGAGTTGTCCCGGTGCGACATGCAAAACACTGAGGACATCAACGATGATTTTTGAAAAGGGGAAAGTCATTCCAATACTAAAAGGGTAGTAATAAAAAAAATCCAACCTGATCGGTACCAATCGGCAAGTTCTCCGGAAGGGGGAAGTTTGAGTTCTGGATTGCCTTTGAATAGCATGCGGGTTTCAGCAAGAGTCTTCTCTTTCATTGAGTTACGAACATTATCACGAGGATCCAATAAATTGGTGATGGACCAGGAGTTCTCATCGACTGGTTGATCCATTTGATGAATGTTTTTTGAGCTAGTGTTCTCCGAGTTCTTTTTTACCATTGGGGGTAGAGAAAACGAGGTACAAAGATTAAAATATGAGAAACAAATGGTCTAGGGATGGAGACTTATAAGCAATATGAAAGGATTTGAGATACTTATGAAAGGTCTTCTTAGAAGCTGAAATATTTTAGGATATGTATAAAGTTGGATGGATTGTGCACAGGCCAAAATCAAGAGTAGTAATCTATACATTATCTACAAACGAGGTGAGATTAATTAGTCTGTGAGATAATGATTTTATCAATTAAAATATAATTGACAAAATCATGGGGCTACTGTTATTACCTTATTTTCTGTATGACGACTAGACAACAGACATGACGCCTAGAAGGAGAGGCGACGAAGCTGGGAACATAACATGAACATTGCAGACATGAAGGCGATGAACGTGTGCGGAAAAGCTAGTCACCAGATGTTGAAATAGCTGGAACCAGTCAAATAACTACCCAAGCAAATAGGATATAAGACCAAACCATATAGCTATTTTGCTGCAACGTGCTTAAGAAGAGGGAAGTGGGTGAGTTAGTTGGATAGAGATAGAAAATTCAAAAGACAATAGGGGCTATATATAAATAGTTAGATGGAGATAAAAAGAGGCACATTGTAACACAAATACTTCAATTGATTTAGTGATTTTACCTTAACGGGTTATCTAACCTAGGTTCCCGGAAAAGAACTAGACCTTGCTCCTAACGATAAGATAATACTAGAATTCATAATCCAATATATATTCAAACTGATCCAGCCAGGTAGGATGCAAGCATTGC
>PHNY01119058.1:11785-23105 GCA_003724115.2 Anethum foeniculum | reverse complement strand
GTATTAAAAGGTCAATTATTTTATAAACCTTTCTGAGTCAGGTATCTATTAGAAAATTGTATTTTAACCTGATTTCTGTTTTAAAAGTACCGAACCACTTCTTGTAACGATCTAATCTACGCGTTAAATGAATTATATGTTTACGTGCTATGTGAAGCATGTTTAATACTTTCACCATACTGATAGGGATTGATGCAGAGGTAACAATTATCATACTGACCCATTTAAAATTAGGAATACAACATACTGGAATAAAATATCCACAATTTTATTCATTCTTAAGCAAAACAACCACAAAAAATGCTCAAACAATAATAATTATAATTTCTGAATATACGAGATATTACAGATTGTGTGGTCTCCACCCTTTGGCATATGTGTAAATAGTAGCTTGTCCTCACTTAGCAATAATGCAGGTGCTTCTTGCTCGTGTTTGGCCAAGAGCAGAGCTGGTTCATCATTATCCATTACAGCCATGTTCGCCTCTGATTCTTGTGTTCCTTTATTCTTCCTGGGTCTTCCTGGGTCTTAGCATTTGATAGTGCTCTTGTCAAATTTTCCACGACCTCTTTGTCTTGATTTATCACCATTGCTTCGCTTCAGCCACTCTTCACGTGTTAACAACAACTTTTTCTCTTCTCCTTCACGTTTAGCCCATTCCTCCTCTGTCAACATAAGCTGGGTTTCCTTCGTTTCCGTCTTCCCTTTCACTCGTTCTTCGTGTGCCTTGAGGGATCCCATAGTTTTCTCGACCGTCATGTTCTCCATATCCCCAAACTGCTCAAATGTTGAAGTTATTTGAAGAAACCTAGCAGGTGCAGCACGAAGCAGTTTTTTCACGATATGTGACTCCTCCATTGTCTCTCCTAGTGCTCGTATATTTGTAACGAGACTGTTCATTTTAATGTGAAAATCTTCAATCTTTTCATTCTCACTCATGCTCAGCATCTCAAATTCAGATTTTAGAGTCTGAATACATGCCCTTTTTGCTCTGTCTACACCTTGGCACAACGTCTTTATCATATCCCACATTTCTCTTGCTGTTTTCTTGTTTGCAATTGAAAGCAGCACATCTTCAGGGATTGCTTGATACACCATTTCTAACGCTACTTTGTCTGTCTTCTCCTCGACAGCAACCTTAGGATCACTCGGTTCTACCGCGTTCCAGACCCCTTGCGCTTGTACAGGCCCGGCTTTAAAGGTGTGCAGACAGCCCAACGGAACAGGGCCCCCAAATTTTTCTGGCCCATTAATAGATATATAAATGTATCAGCTAGAATTGAAGCATACCACATATTAAAACCCTCATCTTCAAAATTTATGCCTTCTTTCTTGTCATCTGCGTGTATGTATGTATCCAATTCTCTACTTTTATTGCTTGATTGATCTTCCAGCTTCAATTATTCATGGCTATTTATTTCATTCTCAATGGTAAAAAAATTGTTCTATATATTCTCTTTAATCTTAATTCTATATTTCACATATCTTAATTTTGGCTTATATTTTACTGTTTATTTGCTTACCCAGAAAGATTATACAGCTTACTTGATTTTATTGAGTCAAGATTCAAAGTGGTGGAAATTAAATTACAGGTTTGTGCAGTCAATTACATTGTACACAAACACAATACAGTAGGCTTTTTTAGTTTATTTCAATTTAATTATTAATTTTACTCAAATGCAAATTAGGGTTTATTTTGTTTTGAGGTTCTATTCTTGTTTTGACAGGGCTTGGGTTTTAGCCATGGACTTGTGAACTCAATTAATCAGAGCCGGAATCATATTGAACTTCTCTCGGGTTTTTCTATTCCATTTGATATTTTGATAATCATTTTATTTGCTTGCTTTTTGATTGTTTATGTGAATTTTTAAACTCTACCTCCTAAAATTAGAAAATATAATTCTGGGTATGAAAAGCGCATGAAAAAGAAAAGAGCTAAAGCGTTGGTTGAATATCAAAGAGGATCTATTAATAAATTTATTATCAAAGAAAAAAAAGACTCAATTGAAAATTACGATTTGGATATTGATGCTCAAATTGGTACTGACCCTTTAGATAATGAAAATGCTAATGACGTATTTGTAGAGAATGGTAATGCCTGTTGAGAATGATAATTACGATGATGTGCATATTGAGAATGATGATAATAGAAATTTTGATGATACTTTGTCTGAAAATATACAGTTATCTGAAACTTATCACTTCCCAAATATATATGATCCAAGAACTTGGAATGGTCTTGATTCTAAAATGATTGATTTGTTGGTGAAAAATGGTCCTAAAAGGGATCATTCTCTTACGAAGGGCCCTAAGGATAATTTTTCTAGGAGATTTACTACAAATTTATATACTAGAGTTTTATCAAATGAAGAAAAATGTGATAGAGATTGGCTTGTTTATTCGAAAGAGCTTGATAGAATATTTTGTTTTTGTTGTAAAATATTCAAGAAGGGAATTGGTAGGGGTCAATTAACAAATGAAGGTTTTTCAGATGGGGGCATGTTGGTTTAAGGCTTAGAGAACATGAGACAAGTATAGATCATGTTAAAAATATGACTACTTGGTATGAGTTGCGTCTTAGGTTTCAAAAGAATCAAACTCTTGATAAAACTACTCAAACACTAATTGAGAAAGAAAAAGATCATTGGAAGAAAGTGTTGCATAGAGTTATTTCAATTATTAAGTATCTCGCTAAACATAATTTGGCATTTCGTGGTTCTAATGAAAGATTGTACCAACCGAGTAATGGTAATTTTTTAGGTTTAGTAGAAATGTTGGCCGAATTTGATCCAATTGTACAAGAACATGTTAGGCGTGTTACTAATAATGAGATTAATAGTCATTATCTAGGTCATAACATTCAAAATGAGTTGATACTTGTGCTTGGTTCTGCAATTAAAATGGAAATTATTAGAAAAATAAAACAAGTAAAATACTTTTCGGTGATACTTGATTGTACTCCTGATGTTAGTCATCAAGAACAAATGTCTTTGATATTAAGATATGTGGATGTCTCCTCAAGTCTTGTTAGTATTGAGGAATCTTTCTTAGGTTTTTTAAATGTGAATGATACAACCAGACAAGGCCTTTTTAATATTTTACAAGACGAATTGAAAAATCTTGATCTTGATATATTTGATATTCGAGGCCAAGGTTATGACAATGGATCGAATATGAAAGGAAAACATCAAGGAGTACAAAAAAGATTATTAGAGATTAATTGTAGAGCTTTTTATACTCCTTGCGGTTGTCATAGTCTAAATTTGGCATTATGTGATATGGCTAACACGTGTGGTAAAGCTAGAGATTTTTTTAGGGTCATACAACGTATTTATACAATTTTTTGCTTGTTCGACTAAAAGATGGAAAATTTTAAAAGATAATGTTAAAGGATTAACTCTTAAATCATTGTCATCTACTCGTTGGGAGAGTCGTGTAGATAGTGTTAAAGCTATAAGGTTTCAAATGTTGGACATTAGAGAAGCTTTACTTCAAGTAGCCGATGTTGATAATGATTCCAAAATAAAGAATGAAGCTAAATCACTAGCAACTAATGTGCTAGGTGATTTTGAATTTTTGATTACAATAATTATTTGGTATGATATATTATCTGCAATTAATATTGTGAGTAAGGTTTTACAATCAAAGGATATGCTTATTGATGTGGCTATTGAAAACATAAAGGGTTTGATTTCTTTTTTCGAGACTTATCAAGAAACTGGATTTCATAATGTCTTAGTTAGTGCTAAAGAACTTGCAACTGAAATGGATATTGATCCTATTTTTCCCCAAAGACGTGAAATTAAAAGAAAAAAAAAATACTTTGATGAAAATACAAGTACAACATCAGTTGCTCCATTGTCCGCTGAGGAACTTTAACTATTTTATTTGCATAGTAGATCAAGCTATTAGCTCTCTTAATAGGAGATTTGAGCAATATAAAGAATATGAAAGTATCTTCAGGTTCTTGTTTACTTCTAAAAATTTTAAGTCACTAGATGATATGAATTTGAAAAATTCTTGTGTTCACTTTGAAAATGCACTTAAACACAATGGGCAATCAGATATTGATGGGAATGAATTATGTGTAGAACTAAAGTTGCTTAGAGAAATTCTGCCTAGCAATATCATAGGGGCTATTGATATATTGAAATTTTTGAAAGGCTTGCAATGTTTTTCTAATGTAACTATTGCATATAGAATCTTGTTAACTATTCATGTAACAGTCGCATCAGCTGAACGGAGTTTTTCCAAATTGAAGTTGTTGAAGTCTTATTTGCGATTCATAATGCTTCAAGATCGACTCAACGGATTGGCGTTAATTGCAATTGAGAACGAGACCTTAGTGGTAGTAAAATACGAAGACTTGATTGATGATTTTGCTTCAAAGAGTGTTCGAAGAATGACACTTTTTAAATAAAAAGTTTGCATTAAGTTGTTCTTGCATTAAGAGTGTTTTGTAAGGAGTTTTCGATACTATATTTTGGTCCCAATTTTTTTACGTAGCACAGGGCCTCTGAAAAGTTTAAGACGGGCATGCGCTTGCATATAAACCTTCATTTTGAGGGCCCAAGCTGTATAGTTACTTCTGTCCAGCATTGGGTAAGTCAGACTGTACGATCCTCCTTTACCTTTGTTTGCCTTCATTCTCAGGTGACAGTACCGTCCTGCCAAGACCTTCAAGCTCTAATACCACTTCTTGACTCTACTACACCTGTTATGTAAACTATATAGAGAACAAGAGTGATTTTGCTCGACAAAAATGTTTTCAGCACTGCTATTAAAATGAGAGTTACAGCCATATAAATAAAACTGCTACACGTCTAGAAGTGGTTTCCTAAACTGACTCCACCACTTCTTGACTTATTCACACTCCTAAAAACATGCTAAGCTTTTAAAAACAATACAACGTTTAAAAAGTCTGAGATTATTTGCAACAACCATCATCTATTATCGGTCGATATTTAACGCCGACCAATTTTTATTGACATACGACAATCTGGGCGGTCGGTAAAGGTCCTGTTACTTGCAGCGCTGGCTTCTTAGCATAAGGTACTTCACACCTTTATAATTTGCAATGTATAGCTTATAGTTCTTGTAAACACAGATACATACACATATATATCTGGGGAATTGGGGATTCATCAGGTTTAAAAATGTGTAAATACTTTGTGTCATTGCGTGTCTCTTATCTTCTCAGTTCATGCATGTATAGCTGTCAATAATTCATATGCTCGCAGGCATTTATATGTGTAATAATTATGTTTTTATGCGAGCAAATATATGTGGCAGCAGGGTACAAGTATAGGACAAATGTTGAACATGGTCCCCGTACATGGATATAAACAGGAGTTCACGATATTCCATCAAACTTTTATATATACATTTGAACCAGTCATGATATATATACTACAAATATCACTTCTCCTTCTTGATAAAACTACATCGCGCGAGGTTTTGTGACCTTATTTATTTGTTTTTTCCCACATTTGGTGACTTGACCTTAGAGTATCTTATGCTCTCGTATATATAAATGTGCTGCAAGAAATGCATGTAATATTCCGTTTCTCACAAATATATGGTTTAATTAGTATGAGTTAGTGATGAATCCGATATACACTATTAATTTGCAGGCTGTGGGTATAAATAGCTTGATAATTTATTTATATAATTCTTCTAAAACACCACGATATACATGATCTCACCACACACACCAGCTATTGTATCTTCATTTCTGACGATAATAATAAGAAATTAATATGCTGCAGCTTGTTTATTATTATAGATTTGTAAGGCAATCAATAGAAGTTAGTACTATTTAAGCAGATTAAATAGAAGTAATCTATTACTAGTTCATAGCATTAGGAGCTTGTACCGGGTTAAATAAACCTTGACATGAATTGAACTAAATCGGATGCTTGCAAGCTGTGCCGCTAAGCATAAACCAAGGCCGTTTAATTCAGAAACAATGTCACCAAAATTTTTTTGTGATCATAATTAACAGACCGTTAATAGATTGATTTTGTACACAAAATAAACCAGCAAACGTAATATTTTTCTTATTACCAAGATCTTCTTGAGTTTAACCAAATGGCCGTGCCCCCTTTTCGTTCTTGTATTTGTGGCAATATGCAGATGTGTGGTCTCGGCTCAATAGGACGACAGACTCAACCATGCATATAGAAGTACATAGTTTTTACTTCTTTTTTTTTGCAGGTACATAGTTTTTACTTGAACTACTCTTGTTTTTTAATGTTTGAATTTTAATTTTTGGTTAGAAAATGCAAATTCAGTCCCCAATAATATAACATTTTTTTTTTTAATATGTGTCCAAAGTCACACAATAATCACTAACTTCAATGAATTTCAGTGATTTTGATTGATTTTCTAGTTACGGCGGATCCTCTACATTCACAATAATCTCATTAATAAAAATACCCTAAATTCATGAGACATGAGAGTTTGTGCTTATTATATGCATGTATGTCACATAACACCTTATGTGCACGGATATATTTGACTAATTTACATGTGTACAAAAAATGTAAAGTTATCTGAAAAATATGAATTATGTTGGAACTAAGAAATATTTTCATCATACAGTAAAACAGTAGAAGAGACATTTGGATTTTGGATGCCGACATTAATTTTGGTGCTGAAACCTAGAAAAGCTTGTGAGTGTCATGTGTGAACAGTCCTGTAAGTCAGATCTAACAGTAGCACTGAGAGGACAGCCTGAAACACCAACAAAATATATAGTACGGCGGAAAAATAAAAATTAATGTCACTTGATGATTTGTGTGTTGAAACTTGAAACATAAAAGAGAAAAGGGGATCTAATATAAGAGAATACAAATAAAAACACTCATTCGGTGTAGACACAAGAGAAGGGAAAGATAGAGAGAGATAACAGTACAAAGGAGTGTTGTTTAGACTTTATATACATGGACAAACATGTATATATGCTTTATGCAGCCTATAGATCGCATAAATAGTACCAGGAGTGTTGTTTAAGTGAAGTGTTGAATTAAAGTAAGTTACTAAAATAGTGAAAATAATATCATGGAGTTGGCTAGGTCAAAATTAACCCCAATTATAGGGTTTTGTTAAATTTAAGTCCTTTTTAATGTAAGATAAAAGCACATGTATTGTGTATTATCGCAAAGTAACCTAAAGGAGTATCTCAATTAACTAACCAGTAGATCATCTTCGCAAGTCACAACTGAATAAATGCTGAAAGAAATCAAAGCAAAATACAAAGAGAACCGTGATCAATCCTATACACACAAGACGTACATGACACATTAACACAGTAATTGAATATTATGATAAGAGTACCCACAAAATGAGTAAGAGAAGGAGAAAAATTACTTAAAACTTTGATAATCACTACAAACATGCCAAGAGACGAGTCTACTAAGATACCTGCAATTTGTTTGGTTAGAACTTAGAACAGCTTGCGTACGTAGACTGCAACTCAGAAAAGGTAAGTGTGAAGAATGAAGCCTGGTCCGAGATCTATCCATGACATTTTCAGTCATGTATGTATCTATCCATACATGTGTTTATGAAGAAGAACATGTAAGGATGGATCTTGGATCAAACTTCATTCTTAACACTCCTTTTCCTTTCTTCAAAGAAAATCTCTCTCCTCACTCTCTCTCTCTCTCTCTCTCTCAATGATTCAACAATCGAACAAAGCTATATCTAGTTAGTTGTAATAATTTGCTGTCGGCAGGCACTCAAGTCTTAAAAACTTGTGCCCATCACTTGAATAAACACAAAATCGTGAAAGGGAGAACATTTCAGAGAGAATGAGAGAGAGGGAGAGAGAGAGAGAGGGACACTTGCATCCTACAACAAAGAGTCCATATATAATACTGGAAGGACCCAACAACATGAAAATCAATTGTCTCATAGTCATAGATATGGAAATTAAATAATTTGATACATGACATGATAGGACCTAATTGCATAGGCAGGTCAATATATTATATAGTATTAACTAAAATGTTTGTATATATATGTGTCCCTTTCCTCTCATGTGTATGTGTGTAAAGTAAAGCTGGTGGGTTTTCAGATGGTGGGATGGTGGTGTTTTTGTTTTCAAGCAATCCACTTTTGCTTCTTCTTCTTCTCATTTCCTTCTTTAAAATTAAAGCATGACTTAGATTGACTTCTTTTCTATTAGTTTTATTTATCAAAATAATGAATATACGCACAAAGATATTAGAATGCTACAACAAAAACAACACACATTATGTCTAATATTACTTCCTCTGTATATTTCAAGATTAATTGAAGATTAATTGACCGAATTCTAACTGAAATTTATATATATTATATAATTAAAAAAATTATTAATAAAAAAATATATAATTTTCTTTAAAATATATTTATAAGTTTATTAAAATTGTAAAAATAAAATTATAATATACAATAAAAATTCGATCAATTTAACTTAAAAAAATCAAAAGCGAATAGATATTTTGAAACGGAGGGAGCACTAAAAATGTAGCACGTACCTACTCCAAATACTCCCGCTATTCCATTAGGTACTTTGCATGTATTTTGCCCACTAAAAGTACCTTTTAATTTTCCCTTTTAAAATAAAATTAAAAAAAATTATTTGAAAAACAATTAAAAATTTATAATTATAATTATGTAAAGTAATCAAAATATTTAAAATTACTGTCAAAACCACTTATATGGCTTTGACAATTAGCTGTAGTGGATTGACTAGTTGATTGAATAAGCTATTTTATTTTGACTAGCGAATTGAATTTAGCTGTTTTCAACAAAATTGGTTGATAAATAGATGTTTTAATTAACTTTTTTATACATAGTTAAAAAAGCTCCTTCAAATATTTCTTTTTAAAAATTATTTTTGTAAAACCAAACCTCTATTCAAAAATTTAACTATTAAATACTAATATTAAAAATTTTATTTAGTGAAATCTTTAATTTAATTCACAAAAAAATATTTTTTTGTCAAAGAACTAACTTCATCGTATTATCGCCATCACAGTGCTTCATAATAACAGTAATTTTTAGTATCACGGAACCATCACGTTAACAAAAAGCACCCACTTCTAATTGAAGAGACGCATCGAACATATCCATCAATTACATGCAAAATCACAAAAACATCATCTACTAAGACGTAAACTTGACTCTCATATGTGTGGGAGAAAAATCAAATACTTAACCTTATAAAACACAATTTATTGTTGATGCACTTTTATGTAGGTTTTTTTCCCTCCACGTATCATATGCTAGTTATGTTTTAAAAATGAACAATTATGGTACAAGTGTAAGAATAAAATTATGGTACTAACAAAGGCTATACATATTCTCTCTATCTCAAACCCTAATATTCTCTCTTCTCTCTATCTTGAACCAGCCGTCTAGGGGCTTTCATCGACTTTTACCGGTGGAAAGTCTTAATCTTTTCTTCTTGTTATTGATTTTAATTCATCTCGTTTTATATTCAATAAGTTCACAATTTATTTGGGTTTCGTTTGATCTTTCCTTATGTGAGAGTTTGATTTTTCCTTATGTGAGAGTTTAGTTTTTATTAAAAATTTTTGTGTTCATCATGTCCGGGATTCCAGATCTGCAGGATTTTCATGGTGTTGATTTTCATGTTCATGGTGTTGATTCAGTGATAAGGGTTCTTGTGGTGATGTCGATTGCTCAAAACAACAGTCGGATGATTACGGTATGTACATATCTCTTCAAAAAATCGTTTGGTTGTCTATCTAAGATGGAAGGATTCAACAGCGATATGATTATGCGTTTGTTCAATTTCAATCATATGTGTAAATGCCGTATGACTCTTTATTATTGAATTATTTTTCTTCTTTAAAAAAAATTATGGATGAGGTAGCATAAATGCTAAATATTAGAAGAAACTTTTTATCGAAAGAATTAGAACGAAACAGAAAATAAGAACTTTGATAATCAAATCAATTACTTACTCAAGCGCACACCGGAAAGTAATTCCCAAATACTGTATTAGAATCATTTGATGCATGCATATTGACATTTTAAACCAAAACTACGGAAAGCATGTTCGAGAATTAAATAACTCTTTTGAGGAAACAAATTTTTTTTTTTGCGAAGACAAATTTTATTTTTCGTTAAAACATATTTAAAGACTTGTTTAATGCCAGTTACTTTAAATGGGATAAGAACATATATTAAATTATCATACTAATAAAAAAAATATTTAAGGTTGTTTGGTTGGGGATTAATAATCGCAATGCGAAATAACTAGGTCCATTCCTTTTGTTGGTAGGTATTTGATTTCCCTTTCCCAATTATTTTGTTTTCAAGTATAGTTTATATCTTACATCATAAAATTATTGATTGATATTTATAACTTAATTTTTATAAGTTAAATTTTTGGTGTAATGTTGATGTTATTTTTTTTAAAAAAAACTTATGATGTTATTAAATGATATATAATATTATTTATGAAAGTATAAATAAGTTATATTGTTACAAATATAGATACATTTGACTCTTTTAAAATTGAATAATATCAGAATAATCAAATAAAAAGATAATAATATATCTTTTCATTCCATTTCTCGATTAACATAAATCAGGATCATTCCTTTTTTTTTACTTAATCCAAAATCCTTCCAAAACGGGCCTGTTTGGCTGAATAAGTACTTGTGAACTTATCAACTTATTTCGGGAAAAAATTTCATATTTACATATTAATTTTTAGAATTAAGTATTTAAAAATGATTAAATATTTCTTATATGCAAAAACTTACAGAAAATAAGTAACTTATTTTAGATTAAAGTACAGTTTGATGTACTTTTTTCAGAAATAAGTAACTTATTTCTGACAAATAAAATTTGCCAAACGGGCCCTAAGTTATTATATCATGTTAAATAAACTGTCATTTTAAAATATTATGGTATCCTCTTAATAAGATATGATATTATTTAATAATATTAATTTTCAATAAATACGATTCAGGAATTCTTAAAAATATTAAGTCAATAAAACACAAAAACTAAAGTTTCAGACCAAAGGGCACGGGACAAAATGCAACAGCTCTACTCCAACTTTTGCTGCAACTTCAGTTGTTTTTATTATTATTATTGTTAGGGCGGGCGGTCCCTGGCAACCGTATGCTAGGGACAGGTTTTGCAACAACAGGTCTCGTAACCGTTGGATGGAAGATCCAACGGCTGGGATTTAAAAAAAAATTTCTCCCGTGCTGCGGTATTATACCGCAGTATGGCCAAATTACCGAAATGCCCTCCACCACGTACTGCGGTATAATACCGCAGTAAGGTC
>PHNY01119058.1:0-11536 GCA_003724115.2 Anethum foeniculum | reverse complement strand
AAACAAAATACTTAAGTAAACAACTATTTCAATTTAGAAATAGACTAACCATGGAGCTTACATATATGTCCCTAGAAGAGATATAAAGGATCGAATATTGACTGGTATGAAGGCTTAAACATAGGCTTAAACACACTGCTGTTTTTCGTCTGCGGTACTGCGGTATTATACCACAGTACGTGGTGGAGGGCATTTTGGTAATTTGACCATACTGCGGTATAATACCGCAGCACGGGAGAAATTTTTTTTAAATCTCTGCCGTTGAATCTTCCATCCAACGACTACGAGACCTGTTATTGCAAAACCTGTCCCTGGCATACGGTTGCCAGGGACCGCCCGCCTATTGTTAGACCACAAAAAGTGGGTCTCCCAGGTATAACTGCTTCCAACAACAAGAAGGTATACATCACGTTATAAAAGTCATTTCCAGCTGTATATATTAGCATAAAGTAGGACTTTGACATGCTTTTGCCTGATTTTTAAAACAATATTATTGTACAACAACAATATATTTAACATTTCAGGAATACTTCCATGTACCGCAAATGATTTTACATAGCTACAAATATAAATGTATGTACTGCGAATCTTGGTAGAGTACATTGCCAACCAAACATAAATATAAAGCAAAATTACTCGCCCTCTTTTCGTACATCATATAATAAAACATGAGATTCACGTAAATGCAGGTTTATTATTATTAACTAATTTGTACCAATCAGCACCACACGTGGTATATTAAATCATTTTATATACCAATTTGATACTTTTAGAATTATTCAACAAATTACATTTATTATTCTGATTATTATTATACTTTTTACATTAAATTTCATTTTCTTTAATTTTAAAATCATAGAAAATTATATTATATATTATTTTTTTAACTCTAACTTCAATATATTATATGTAACTATTATTTTTGAAAAATCATAAATAATATCTTAAAATACATAATTTAACAATATTATTAATTTCTATTTGATATTATTTAAAAATTATAATTACTAATAACATTTCCCCTGATGGCTTAACCACTAAAACTCCCTTATACTAATATTCGTAAATATATAACAAAGTCCTCTAATTACAAACACCTCCGTAGAAAAAGTACGTGAGTATGACATTTCCAACTAGAAATTAGAAATTAGAAATTTGGTTTTTCATGTAAACAATATTTTCATTACAGCTCTCCTTGATGTACTCTTATGAGACTATGAGTATCAAATTATTGGTGATGTACTCTTATGAGACTATGAGTATCAAATTATTGGTCTTACAGCAACTGTAATTTCCCAGGAAGAGTAAACATTGTTCTTTATAATTTCACAATCTCCTCACTTTGGTAACCCATAAAAAACAACAGGGCCCATAACATTTCTAATCTTTCTTTACAATTGTTATGTGCTGTTCTTACCAGAAAGCCCCACCTAAACATTAATGGAAAAGAAAGAAATAAATTAAAATTAGGATGAATACTTGATACATTATTTTCTTGACTAAACCTGTCCTGTCTCTCACTTGAAATTATATGGCTCTCAATGACCATAGATTTCAACAAGTGTTCTAATCACTCTGCAGTCCCCACCCACTTTCTCTCTTTTACTGGGGACATGCATGCATTATTTGGTTCTTCTTTATGGGTCCAAACCCTTTTATTCACTAACTTTCTAAATATATACAAATTGAAGGTTTTGTGGGTAATTGTCCACTGATTCCTTTTGTTATTCACTATGATAACACATCCTCATCATTTTTCCACATTCTTCTCACCTGTGTGAAGAACAATTACCAGGACCTGTAGATATGATAAACCAGATATTAAAATGTACCAGCTCAACTTGGAAAACCAACTAAAAAGAGTATGAATTTAAGGAAAATAGCTACCTTGAAAAGTTAAAAAAAGGTGGATGCATGATATCTGACAATTTACAACAGGAAGTTAGGAAAGAATGTATCTCGGAAAAGTGTACCATCCATCTATTTTAAAATTTGAACAGTCTGTCAAGACTGGTTCTTAACAAGCTTCACATTGGTGTAGAAGCGCCTAAGGTCCTTCATAGCTTTCTCTTCAATTTGAATGGAGCGGATCGATGACGGTAAATCAACCTCTGGCTTGAACCACTTATTAGAAACTGCCGAATCTGGTGGGCAACCCGGGCTAGTATTTACAGAAAATCCAGTAGTTCTTGTCTTTGGGCTGTGGGCCAGACTTTGCTGCTGTTTTCCATGCTTCAAGACAAACAAAAAACAGACAACTTTAAGCAGGATTACTTCATAAAGAGATCGGAGATGCAACAGCTGGGTGTGGCAAGTACGAGTGAGGGTCAGATGCACAAGTGGTGCGCAGTGCGCTGTATGGCACAGACGAGAGAACGGGACACAGGGAGGGAGGGGGAGAGAGAGAGGAGGGGGAAATCCATTAAATGTTTAGACTACAATGTCCTCCAATATCTTATACACTTGAATAAGTAAGATGAAAAACAATGGTGAGGTCAGATAATAATGGGAGGCAGAGATTACTATAGGCACCAGTGCAAAGAACTGATTGGTTATCGTTGTTAATAAAAGTCATTTATAAAAGAATGAAATGCTTGACATCCTAACAAGAACATGGATTAAGATGGTGACGTAACCAGCAGTCAACTTACAAAGTAATCTCGACGGACTGACAGTGTGTTGCCACAATAAAAATACCTAATGCCCTAAGCCAAGTTTCTATTCCTTCTGAGAAACTTCTAACTTATGTTGTCAACTTTTGAAGGGTATTGGTGTGCTTTCACTTGGGGAAGGGTAACAAGTTGTGGTAAACTTGTACATATATAAACGTCCTATTGATCATCATCAGTTTATAATGAAGCATTTAAAAACACAAATTTTGTTTATATACATAAATGAGAACACACACAGACACGGTGTAATTTGCCATACCTGTTGCCATTGGATGTCCCTTAGAGATGGGCGAGAAATTTGAGGTGGGGTCCCTGAGGAAGCCCAAGGAGGGGTTCCTCTTTCTCCATCAGGTACTTGAGATGTCCCACCAGTAGAAACCATGGGTATTGGCGTGGAAGGCAAAAATGAGCTCAGTAAAACTTTTCCCCCACTTTTACCATCCAAAGGATCTTCTACTTGATCTTTGTTCCTAGTAGTCTTACATTCCTTAGTTTTACTCTGTTCATCCTGTATATCACGAAGGGAGGTTCGCCCCTTTGATATTTTATTACCACCCCATGCAGGGCCCTCAACTTTGGGAGTTGGTGGTGAAGGAACCACAACTTTTGGAGAATCATCAAGAGCTCCACTCAGAAACATAGAAAGGCCACCTTTTTTCTTTTTCTTTTTTGTCAGGGCAGGTGAAGAAATTTTACTTGGCATGTTAACAAAAACTTTCTCGGTGAAGCTTTCCTCACTGCTGACCTGCTTACTGACGCTTACCTCAAGCACAGCATCCTCCTATGAAAAGAGTTGTTAAAGAATAATTCATGCAAAGTTGATGACCAACCACTGTAGATACAGTTTAACTTGAAACTAGGAGCAGATTAATAAAGGTTATCCAGAAATCCTATTAATTCATGCCTGTATGAGACTGAGGTTTCCTGTAGATACAGCTGGCTTGAAAGAATTCCTTTCAATTTCTTGATAATGGTGTGGTGATAGGACATAACTCATGAAGTCACATTTCTTTTATAAATTTGTAACACACACATATTTATGGTTATCAGAAGAGATTAGCCTGGTACAGAATTCTACTTCAGAAGCACGTAAAACATATTTAGAGTGGATATTCATGTTAGCTATTTCTTAGTAGGATAAGTAGAATTAGTTGAAGATAGAATGAATAAGTAAGTAGTGATAAGTATTTTGAAATTGTATCTTTTAGGGATGTTTACCATTTTGTATCAGTCTATAAAATGCAAGTAAATGTATTCAGAATGGACATATATGAGATCAGTGTATAAAATTCTCTATTTTTTTTTCAATAAAAAACCAACAGTCTGTTTCTTTGAACTTTGATTGTGTTGAATACCACCAATGGAACAGGTAAATGCAACAAACTGCAGCATGTCATTTTAGACTTCTTTATTCCATATACTGATAAGATTGGTTCAGCTCAGTTTTGACACTAAACTAAAATCTTAACAGAAAATAGTGTAGCTACCACCAAAAACAACTGGTGCTTTTTTTAGTCAAGTTCTGATTTCCGATTTGTTTTGTGTGCGTCCCAGCATTCAAACTAAAATTAAGATACCTAAAGTTGGCTGAAATATATGAAATTATTTAGATAAAATCAGAATTTCAGATGACAATTATAAATAGCACCTAAAGATATTCGACGGAAATATTAGGAGATAAAATAGTAAAAGTGGATGAGAAAATTTTACCTTCTGCTTTGACTGAGACATATCAAGAGGAGAGAAACCCTTGACAAGGTTCGGTTTGATCCCATCATTTCCAGACAGCACCTCTGCCTCTATTACCTTATTTTTATTTTTTCTCTTCTCTTTTCTAGATGCCTCCATCTTTTTATTGCCTTTTCCATCTGAGAAATTTGGGCATGCTGCTTCTGTTGAGATACTACTGACTGGTAAACCAAGTTCAGCAAGTAAGCTCTCCAATGAAGACCTTGTTTGAAGCTTGGCAATCTGCTGGTCATCAAGCTGAAATCCCTTTGCCTGCTTCTCCTCAAGAATTTCAATCTGCTGCAACTTCTTTCTGAGAGCTCGGACTTGTCTGCAAATGCCTTGATTTGCATCTTCAACGGGGTGAAGAAAGTTGTCTAATCTCTGATATTTATCTTTCATCGAGGTTAACATTTTGTTGTGGTTGTCGCAAGTCCTTGGACAATCATCCTCATTATCCTCTTCTTCACTGTTGATTACAGCAGGAAACGTGGCAGTGGGTGTTGGAAGCCGTCGGTAACACCATAATTCTGATGACTTCAAATCCCGTGATTTCTCAAGAGATGCTAAAATATCCAATGAAGCAGTAGCAACAGCTTGCGTTGAAACTGTGAGTATATAATCAAGGTTGCGTATTACGATATCCTGATGCAGGTTTCAGAATATATTAGATAAGCCAAGTCTTACTAAATGTCACTAAAATCAATTATAAACTCATAATACTATGTCAATATAAGAACATACTATTTTTTTGATTTTTCAAGAATGACTGCAGTAAAGTGTTTTTCTCTTATTCGCTAATGGCAGTGAAGTATAAATTGTTGCATGCTACGTACAAGCTAATAGATATTTGAAGAACCATCTGCTAGTCGCAATATTTTCTAAGAAATGATACAAGTTCTACGAGAACCACCAGTGTTTAGATTTAAACCATCGCCCAAGTATGCATGACAAGCTGATACTATGCTTTTCTGCAGATTGTCTAATAAAATCTTACAAACAATTAATGGCATGTTTGTTTCACCTAATAATTAACTTATTGTAAGTTAAAAAATTACTTACGGGGAGTACAATGTATGTACTCCTTTCAGCTACTTATTTTTAATTTTGCTATTTGACTTCATAAAAGTGAAACTTATCACTTACAAAGGTAACTTCTAGTACCTTTATGGTTTTTCTTTTACATATTATGAAATATAATACAAATCAAATTATCCAAACTAATGGTAAATGGTAAGACAAATTAAATTTACTTTTTAATTATATGTAAGGAAGGTAACATTAAGTAATGAGTGACTTTCTTTAAGGTAAAAATAAATGAGGGACATACACACATTTAAGAACAGGTTGGGTAGATTTTGTTACTGAAGAAGAAACTAGGAGCAGGTTTTTCAAGTAAAATAGAACGATAAATTCAAAAAAGTATATTAAGAGAGAAACAATATAAAGAGAGGTTTATTTTTAAAAAAAAAAAGAAAGAAAAAAAAGTGACACGTAAAAGCTTGGATAACTCATGTTAAGTAGAAGTATATACAGAGTACGTATAGTACCATGGTATCTACAAGAAGAAACTAAAGATCAAGGACATGAATAGGCCATTGGGATATGTACCTCACAGTGTTTCCTCAAATCATCTGCTCCAAGTGAATCTGCGATCTCAAGCAGTTGAATTGCACTATGAGGCTCCACCAAAAACTCTGCTGCTACTTTCTCACATAGGCTTTTCAAGCTTGGAACCGGCATGGTCCCAGTATCCTCCTTTGGTAAGGTAAATAGGGCATTACCAGTATCCACATCATCATAGACGAAATTTTCCTCTAATTCGTCTAATTCATCGTCAACCTTTAGCTTGCGATTCTGAGAATGAGGGACAACACTTGGAGGATAGGTGGGATGATAGAGAGAACTAATAAACAAAAGATGTGTCTCTCCGACTGAAACTGAAGATGCCTTTTTTGCACCATGTAGCCGCATTGCAACAGGTTGCTCATCCTTTCCTTCCTTCCCATCCCATCTATAAACATCACCAGTAGCAGTTACGGCAGCGGTCCAATACTTTCCAGCAGAAATACTAACCATAGTCCTTCCACAAAGCGAATATAGCTACATGGAAAGAACACATAGAGTACACCACAAGAGATTACAGTTAGCCAGCATATACATCTAGATACAAATACAAATAGAAAAGAACATCAGAATCTTTACCTGTCGACATCGTAGATTAGGATCTGACGACAACCAACAAAATACTGCCCCATCATCAGTAAGAGCCATGCTATGTACCATCCCAGCAGCTATAGAAACTACATGAAGTCGTTCCTTACGATGAAACTTTAACGGTGTGCTCCCAACTTTTTTAATATTTCTAGCTATCACTACACGCCTTGGAGTAACAAGTCGATGACCCCAAGTAAACACCTGTTAATTAAACAGTTTAGAACGGCATATAAGCTATGGCATACCCGATATCAATAGTACAACAGTTATTAATAATCTATTCGACTGATAAATACCTCTCCTTCAACTCCTAAAACAATTGTATGATTTTTAGCTGCTGCGACTCCAACAAAAACTTTTCCTTTCAAGTATTCGACCACTCTTGGAGTGTAATTCCAGCCTGAATTGGAAGTCCCATAACCAAGCTGACCATCTTTATTGCATCCCCATGTGAAAACCTCACCAGACTCGGAAACCACAGCAGTATGTTTATTGGCTGCCGCAACAGCAACTATCTTTGACTTCAAGGAACTAACTCTTCGTGGTGTGGCTTGGCTATCCACTGATGTATAACCAAGTTGACCCTCTGCAAAAAAACACATCAAAAATATCAGATTACGGCACAATAAGAGTACTCTGAGAAGGATTACTTTAAGACATATATATATTTGAAGGCAGCTAATAGAAAGTAGAAAGATTTAGTTTTTTTTCCCAATCAAGGGATAATGGAAGGTAAGAAAGAAATCCAAAGACTGTGTAATATAATACATCAACTGGTAGATCAACATACTACATGTTACCGAAGGAAATAGGTACCTCTATTGGAACCCCAAGTAAACACCTCACCACCCTCTGTTGCAACAACAGTGTGATGTTTGGCTGCTGCAATTGCCTTTACTCGTCGGGACCCTAAACCAGAAGTCACTTTCCGGGGGGTAATAACGGCAGCCTGACCGCTGCATTATACGATATAATAATATGTTGTTTCATTGGCACAAAGCAATAATCATGTACAAAAACATAGAGGTACGAACGATCATATGATTATGACTAATCCTGATACTCCTACTTTATATGTCTTACAGCAGAGTCTGTATAAGTAACCGAACGAGTATAATTAAATGTCAACGCACAAATATCCTTTTTTAACTTTAAAAGTTCCCTTCCAGTTCAAATGACACTCCGTAGCAATTAAAGATGTGTCTCTTTCTACTTCCATAAGAACACACACTTTAACTTCTTAAGGGTTATTTTTCAACTTCAAAGTTAGGGTGGTGCACAGAAATTTTATACTCCTTCAAATGGAGAATGTATATATTTGGAGAATGTGACTAGCATCACCTGCTAACAATGAGTAGCATCAGGATAAGATATTTACACTGTATATAATAACTACAGAATCAGTAGTAATCTATTAGAAACTAAGATCACTGCTAACAATGAGGATATATTTACCTGTGAATATCAAAATCAGGATGCCCAAGACGGCCCCCTCTTCCATACCCCCAAGTATAGACATCCCCTTTCGCACTAACTGCTACACTATGGAACTTTGCAGCAGAAACTAATTTAATTAAAGAACCATGAAGGGAATCAACTTTACATGGCAACTTCTGAATATGCGCATTTCCAGTTCCAAGTTGATAATTGACACCACTTCCCCAGCTAAACAATTCTGTAGCTACTGAAAAAATTTAACACACGGTTACCTCCTCTATTCCAGGGATAATCAATTTACCAAAATTTGTAGGGCAACAAAGATTACGCGAAGGCATCAAATAAACCTGAATTATCTTCATTTCCTAAAGTCTGCAGGACAGGACCGGAGAGAAGATCAACAGGTGTACGAGATTTGAAATCTTCCGATGTAATTGATGCGCCCTCCTGAAGAAGAACGCTAGCCACTGCGAGATAACCGAAATGCAAAGCTCGATGGAGGCTTGTCCATCCTGATTCTCCATCCTGTAAAATGGAAGGAGTTACTGTCTGAAAGCAATTTATATATTGGAATAACAGAATCCGAATTATAGAATCCTCTAATACATCATCAAGATTCTTCTAATACACTATCAAATCATTTTGCAATCTCAATTTTCACTGTAAACCAAGTTTCCTAGTCCAATGTGCTTTATGTTGACTAACTGCATTTATCAGCTAACAGTCTGAGGGTCATGAAGAGATACTTATACGACTGCAATGTTTGTGATCCATACTTCACTACGTTTGGAGAATGTGACTAGTATCACCTGCTTAAATTAAATTTTACAGTGTCCTGCAAAGTTTGAAAATTTCTCGATATTTCTTCTACAAAACATGTAATCTGAGACAACAATTATCAAGAGGGATCAACAAAATGGCATGACTATAAGATAAATTCTTTACAGAATTCAATGCATTTCAAATAATCCTGGTAACCATTTAACGACTTATAAGAATAGGGAAAGTTCAAATTTTATTTAATAACACACCCGAGCATTAGGGTCCGCGCCAGCCTCAAGTAGCCTCCTTACTATCGGAACATGATTTCTCCAAGTGGCAATATGAAGAAGGGTTAGACCAAACGCATTCCTTGTGTTAATATTTCCCCCATTCTTCTTCAATAGTGCTAAAGATGCATCTACATCAACCACCGAACCTTCGCGAATAACAAGCCACGGATCTTTTGAGGACCCACCTGGTAAGTGTTTACGGGCAGAGAACTGCGAATTCTGCCTTGAACCATGTGGAACTACAATTTCCTCCATAGAAACTATTCACTGAGCTTCTGCCTTCTGGAAATTACAACTTAAGTACACCTGTCAACTTCTCCCGGAGCTCGAATCTTTTTGGTTTTTTGTTAAATGAAAAGAAACTTGAAGAACTACCACCTAAACTAATAAAAGAAAAACATGCTCTACTCTATGAACTATCTTAATCTTCTATTCATCTTGGACAATAGCTGAACCCAGGTAATTGAATTACAAATTCTGACATCTGAAACAGAATCACCAACCCCAATTATGCTACCATCATTGTCAGCACTTCTGCCATGAATGCAAACCCACCGAAGCATCCATTTATAAAGTGTGATCAGACATTATAATGCATATGACAGATCCCAAGAAGTGGGTAACAAAAACTGCATTGGGAAAAACTTTTATCAGTGACTGCAAAAACTAGTAAAATTGCAACTGGTGATATTAATGATAAATCAGCATCAAAAGCAAAACCAATAACTAAGAAAAAGTAGTAGGCATGTCTCAAAAAGATTAAGAACACCACTAGCTAAACTATAAAAACATTACCAAAAATAGATGTAATACTACAAAGTGTCACTTCTGTCTTCTTGTAAGCTTCATGAACAACGGAAAAGACGTAAACTAACAATATACACCGCAATTTGCTCTTTGCAAAACTAAAGTAAAATGGTAAATCTGGATTAGATGTGTTATCTGATTCTATTAATCAAAAACTAAATAACTTGATCAAATCATACATTCAAAGATCAGAAAGTCACATTGAGATATAAAATTTAAAGAGTAAATGAAGTTGGAACACATCTGGTCGAAAATGGCAAGTAGTTAGATACTACAAGATTAACTATTCTACCATTGTAGATGGGGGAAACTCACCTAATTTATGACCCAGTTCTATATCCACCCACCAGCTACAAAATTAGATATTAGATACATTTATATACATCACAGGTGATGGAGTAACTTCCCATTTTACTCAACTACTAATAAAGACTCAATTTTTATGCAAATTCACAAATCAAGAATTCATCAACACAATCACCAAAGCACAAAAACATCAAAAATCAATCAAATTTCACAATCTTGATCCAAAATGAAAAAATAAAAAAAAATACCCAAATCATAAAAATCCAAACTTTATCATAAAATCAAGCATTTCATGAATTTCCCACATTTTATCTCAAATCAATCAATTAAAAAAAAAAAAAGAAAAAAAAAAAGGTACCCAACATTGCTCTAAAAACAAGGAATTTAAAGAATCACCTTACAATATATAGGGGAGTCACGAAATAGTTGCGTCCGCTGCAAACATTGCTTGTAAATCTATGCTCGATTATTTTTATGTATGTATATGTATGTATAAGATGAAATATGAATGTATTTTATACATGTGTTGTGGGGGTGAAGAAGGAAGAGAGTGTTTTTAGGGGAGGGAATCGAAGCACCGAATATACCTGAAGATATGTTTGTATGTATAGGTGTATGTATAGAGAGATAGAGAGGAGTTTCAATTTCAAGAAGGTTGGTGCTAAATGCAGTTTACTTTTATCAAATGCAGTTCGAGGATATTACATGTTTACCCCCTATGTATTAAACGTAGAAAATATGTTGTTGATCATCTGACTATTGATTCTGAGTATGGCACATATATCGGTGCATATTAAATATGGTGAAACAAGCTTAAATGTAAATGTCACGTAGGTCTTACTAGTATATTAGATTGAATAAAACTTAATTTAGTCCTATTTAATTTAAAATAAAATTTCTAGAATTTCAATTCTAATTTGAGTTGTTAGTCAAAAATGTTATATTATATTTAATATACTAAAAATTTAATAGTAATCGGTCAATAAGTACCAGCTCAATATAGTTAATTTTTAAATTTCTATTTTAATACACATTTATAAACATCACATTTTTTTTAATAAAGAGCATTATCTTTAAAATTAAATATATACCTTCAATAAACAACTAAAAATGCCAATTACATTATAACTTTCAATTATTAATAAATTCTTATAATAAAATAAATAAATTCACCCACTATATTTCTTCAATACCCGGACTTTATATGTTAAATATTGATCGGTTCTATCACTTTACTAACTTTTCCTATTTTTTCTCACTAATTTTCATTTTTTCCTAACTTCCTTACTCGTCTTGATATAAAGAATTGGATGAACG